>CM021103.1:13332039-13343805 GCA_007115665.2 Sequoiadendron giganteum
ATATCATCATGGATTTTGTTCTTGGTTTGCCAAGGATGCAACGTGATCATGACTCCATATTTGTGGTGGCGGACAAATTTTCAAAAATGGCACACTTCATTTTGTGTCATAAGACTAGTGATGTTGTTCATGTTGTAGTATTATTGTTCAAGGAGGTGGTAAGACTACATGGTTTATTGAAGAGCGTAGTTTCAAACTAAGATACCAAGTTTGGTGGGTATTTCTGGAGGACGTTGTGGAAGAAGTTAAAAATTGATTTTAAGTTTAGCTCAATAGATCATCCACAGACAGATGGGCAAACGAAGGTAGGGAATAGGAGTTGGGTAACTTGTTGAGATGCTTGGTAGGTGACAAACCCAAGGGCTAGGATTTGGTTTTGCCGCAAGCAAAGTTTTCTTATAACAATTCGGTCAATAGAAGCACTAGTAGATCACCATTCCAGATTGTGTACGGGAGTAGTCCTAGAACTACTATTGAATTGAGGAAGATGAATAAGGAAGGAGAGTGTAGTGCTGAAGTGGAGGATTTTTTCGATCATAAAAATAATGTGCATGAAGAAGTTAAGGATCATATTCAAAAGATGAATACAGAATATAAGGCTAAGGCAGATCAAAAAAGAAGGCATAAGAAGTTTGTTGTTGGAGATGAATTCATGGTTCATTTGAAGAAGGAAATATTCCCAGTTGGTACATATAATAAGTTGAAGATGAAGAAGTTTGATCTATGTAATATTTTGAAGAAACATGACTCAGGGAACACGTACAAGGTTGATTTTCTGAGTGGGATTCATGTCTCACTTGTATTTAACATTTCAAATCTCACAGAGTATCATGAAGGTGATAAGGAGCACGAGTTGGTAGAGGCACAGTGGAGTGTTCCAGCAATGACAACCAAAAAGAGAAGAAAATGAAGAGATCTTGGACAATGGTGTTGGGTGAAGCACCAAGAATAGGTAGTACAATAAATATCTAGTGAAGTGAAAGGGAAGGACAATAGAAGATTCAACTTGCTTATCCAAATCGAAGGTTAGCCACCTTGGTTTTCCTCTAACTCTCAAGAAGTGACAGAGTCAATTTTCAAAACTACACCGCGTGTCTGATGCAGGAGAATCCAGGGGTCAAAGAGCAATCTTGTATCGACAAAAATAATCTAAGTTATTTTAATTCCAATAAGGGCTAATCTTTATGCACATTCAGTATTGGGTTTCTACATTTGTGGCATTCTATGGTTCTTTGGATAGGGTGATCGGCGAGACAAGCACATTTCGGTGAGGCTTGCATTAAAGTCTCTTTGAACTTCACATTTGGTGTTGTTGTTTTCATCTAAGAGACAAAGTGGTGTCAATGGGAGTTCAGTAGATGTCCCTTCAACATGCCATGTTTGTTCCACATTCTGAGGACTGTGAGATTAGTGGATTGTTGCGTCGAGGTGACCTTATAGTGTCTACGAGAGATAATCCTAAGTCTCTTCGTCAAGGCGTGTCTCATCGACGGTGTGGTGGTAGCGATGTCAATGTGACATGGGGGTTTCAGATAGAGATCTCCCAAAGTCTTGGTGATATTCTAAAAGCGGTAGATGAATGAAGATGGTCAACGACGATGGATAGAGAGTTCGGTCACAACACTTGGAAGAGCAATATTGATGTATTCCTCATTGTTGTTGTCAAATACATATTCATTGGCCAACTCAGTGTAGTTGTTGATAATGATATAACAGCTTGGAGATTTTGAAAGCTAATTGGGCGATAATGGAAACTATGACATGAAGAGTAGTAAAGATCAAGGTTGACTTGGAAAGATTGAAAGGGATATAAGAATTGAAGGAGTACAAGGCAAGCGACATTGGGGAAAAGTGTTAGAATAGCTTATAGTGTCGTATAGAGGGGAACTCAGATCTGCAAGTCTGTAGATGCATGTAATAAGTAGCCCATAGGATGGCATATAATCTATAATTTTATTCCAGTAATGAATGAAAATATTTGTTCTCTTCTTGCATCTGGTTGCTCTTTCCATATGGATGTGGTGATATTTTGTAGGTAAGGGGTAGACCCTCATCAAGTGGTATCAGAGTAGGAGTTCCCGAGTCTGTAATAAAGCGCCAAATGTGAGGCAGTTACAACAAAACCTATGAGTGTGGGATAAGAATAGAATGCCTCCAAGAGTTTCCAACCATGGTAGAGGTAGAGGCAGAGGTGTTGGAGGAGGAGATCCTCCTAGAGATGAAATCAAAGGCCTTAGAAGACAGATGAAAGACTTAAAATAAGAGGTTCTAAGAAGAAGAGGAACACATCAGGAAAGAGATGACAATGAAGATGAGACTGAAGAGGAAGTACATGATTAAATAGATCTTGGAGAGCTGAGATTGCTAAGAGCGATATCTAGTTTGGGAAAGAAACCAAAGATGGAAGTTTCAACTTTTAGTGGAAGCTTGAACCTAGAAGAATTGATTGATTGGATCAATGATATGGAAGAATTTTTTGAATTTGAGGAGGTTGAAGATCCTCACCGAGTGAAATTTATAAAAACCAAGTTAAAGGGTCATGTCGGTATTTGGTGGAAAGAGGTCCAGATTGAAGGAGTCAGATAAGCGAAGGATAATATCTCTAGATGGGATAGAATGGTGGCTAAATTGAAGAAGATATTCATACCTGTTGACTATGAATTGGAGCTAATAAATAAAATGTAGAGTCTGAGACAAGGAACAAGGACGATGAAGGAGTACATAGAGGAATTTCACAAGGTTTTGATTCAAATTGAACATTCTTAAGAGAACAAAGAGAAGGTTGTTCGGTATATCAACGGGCTGAAACCTAATATACAGGAGGGATTAGAACTAGTAAGAAACCATTGAGGATGCTTATCAGTTCTCGCTAAAGGTTGAAGAATGACTAAACAGGAGATTCAAGAGAAAACAAAGAGGTCGAGGTCAAGGTGGAAGGACTGGTAAATGACCATATGGGGGTCGAGATGATGATCATAAGAAGGTTGAAGGATCCAACACCAGCCAAGATCAAAAAAAAGATGACTCATATCGGCCTCATGATTAGAATAGTGGAGATCGAAGAGGTAGAGGAAGGTCTGGGTGTGGACCAAGAAGAGGAGGTTTCAAAGGGACATAGGGCATATGAGTTCCCACAACACCAAGAGAAGAAAAAAAATAGGCCTGAAGGTAAGGCATGAGTAGCCCATGTGGATGAAGACACTCGATCCTCATAGTCAGAAGATGCAAAAAGGGGCGAGTCCCTTATTGCTAGAAGGGCCTTGATGAATGAAGAGGAGCCCAATCAATGAAATAATTTGTTTCGCATCCGCTGTAAGCGTGAAGGTAAGGTCTGCAATGTCATAATTGACAGAGGTAGCAGTGACAATCTAGTGTCAGACGAAATGGTCACCAAATTGCAGTTGGAGAGGAGAAGGCACCCGAGCCCATATCAGATTGCATGGTTGCAAAAGGATTGAAAGGTCCTGGTCAATGAATAGTGCTTGATAAAATTCAAAATTGGTAGCTTGTGTGATGTGATACCCATGGATTCTTGTCACATGTTGTTGGATCAACCATGGCATTTTGATCGACGAGCAGTGCATGATGGACACACGAACACTTATTCACTAATGAAGGATGGAGTTTGACATAAGATGAAGCCTCTAAAGGGAGCAGATGAAAAGGTACGCAACAATGCATGAATTTTTTTGGTCGATGGAAGGCAATTCCTAGAAGGTATGAAGCATGAGTACATGTGTTTTGCATTAATTCCAAGAATCGAAAAGGAAGTTAGCAGTGAAGTCCCTATAGAGGTGCATGGTTTGTTGGATGAAATACAAAGTATTGTTTTTGATAATGTGTTAGAAGTATTACCACTAGTAAGGAAGATTAGTCATCAAATGGATCTGATTCCTGGAGCTAGTTTTCCAAATAAGGCAGCCCATCGAATGACTCCAACAAAGAGTTAATAGACAAGTGCAAGAGTTATAGTGAAAGGATTGATCAGGGAGATTTTGAGCCCATGTGCAGTACCTGCAGTACTAGAACCCAAGAAGGATGGAGGATGTGTATTGATTCGAGAGCCATCAACAAGATCACAATCAAGTATCGATTTACCTTGCCAAGGATGGATGACATTATGGATTGCCTAAGTGGAGCTGAATATTTCATGAAGATTGATTCGAAGAGTGGTTACCACCAGATTTGAATCAAAGAGGGAGACGAATGGAATATAGCTTTCAAGACCAAAGCAGGCATGTACGAGTAGTTAGTCATGCCTTTTGGGTTGACCAATGCATCCAACACATTCATGAGACTCATGAACGTGGTATTGAAGGAATTTCTGGGTAAGTTTGTCATTTTTTATTTGGATGACATTTTTATTTTTAGTAAGATGTTGGAGGATCACTTGATGCATATCCACAAAGTTTTTGAAAAGTTGAGAGAAGAATAGTTATTGATAAACCTGAAGAAGTGCAGTTTTGTGAAACGTGAGTTGGTGTACTTGGGATTTGTTATCTCAAAAAAGGGTCTGAAAATGGATCTAGAAAAGGTGAAAGCCATTGTGGTGTGGCCAACGCCAAGGAGCACTACTGAGGTAAGATATTTTCATGGTCTAGCTAGTTTTTACTGAAATTTCATTAAGGGATTTAATAGTATTTGTGCATCCCTAACTGGAACAATGAGAGGGGATAGAAAATAATTCAAATGGAGTATAGGAGTAGCAAAGAGTTTTGATTTGCTGAAGAAGAAGGTCACAGAGTAGCCTACTTTGGCACTCCCATATTTCAATTAAGTATTTCAGGTAGACTATGATGCTAGTGGTAGCGCCATTGGAGTTGTTTTAAGTCAGGAAGGTAAGCTTGTTGCTTACTTTAGTGAGAAATTGAATGATGCAAAGAAGATATATTATGTTTATGATCAGGAATTCTACACCATAATCCAAGCTCTAAAAAAGTGGAGACATTACTTGTTGCCAAAAGAGTTTGTTTTATTCACTGATCATCAAGCTTTACGATATTTGAGCAGTCAAGGAAAATTAAATCAAAGGCATTTGAAATGGGTTGAATTTCGGAAAAGTTACACCTTTGTTTTGAAGCACAAGAGTGGATGATAGAATAGGGTCATAGATGCCTTGAGCAGGAGGAAAAACTTGTTGACATAAATGTAGTTTGAATTTGTTGGGTTCATAGAACTCACAAGCTTGTATCCAAAAGATCCTGATTTTGCAAAAGCTTGGAAAGCTTGCAAGGATCCTATCACACTAGATAGGACTAGGTGGTTGGATTTTACCATTCAAGACACTATGTTGTTTAGAAGGAATCAATTGTGCATTCCCAGGAGTTTGATGAGAGAAAAATTGATCAAATAGAAGCACAATGACAAAATGGTAGGACACTTTGGTCGGGATAAGATCATTTCCATTGTTGGTGAACATTATTATTGGTCTTAGTTGCAGCATGATGTGAAGAAGTTCGTACAGGGTTGCAAAATATGTCAAATGGTGAAGGGCACTAGTTATAATACTGGACTGTATCAACTATTACATGTACCTGAGAAGCCATGGGAGGATATCTGCATGGATTTTGTTCTTGGTTTGCCAAGGATGCAACATGGTCATGTCTCTATATTTGTTGTGGTGGAAATTTTTTCAAAAATGACACACTTCATTATTTTTCATAAGACCAATGATGTTCATGTTGCATAATTATTCTTCAAGGAGGTGGTAAGACTATATGGTTTACCAAAGAGCATAGTTTCAAACCGAGATATCAAGTTTGTTGGGTATTTTTGGAGGACGTTATGGAAGAAGTTAAAAATTGATTTGAAGTTTAGCTCAACACATCATCCGCGGATAGATGGACACACGAAGGTAGTGAATAGGAGTTTGGGTAACTTGTTGAGATGCTTGGTAGGTGACAGGCCCAAGGGTTGGGATTTGGTTTTGTCGCAAACAAAGTTTCCTAATAAAAATTCAGTTAATAGAAGCACTGGTAGATCACCATTCCAGATTGTGCATGGGAGTATTCCTTGAATTGCTACTGAATTGAGGAAGATGGATAAGGAAGGAAAGTGTAGTGTTGAAGTGGGGTATTTTGTTGATCATATAAAGAATGTGCATGAAGAAGTTAAGGAGCATATTAAAAAGATGAATACATAGTATAAGGATAAGGCAGATAAAAAAGAAGGCATAAGGTGTTTGTTGTTGGAGATGAAGTCATGGTTCATTTGTGAAGGAAAGATTCCTAGTTGGTACATACAATAAGTTAAAGATGAAGAAATTTGGGCCATGTAATATTTTGAAGAAACATGACTCAAGGAACACATATGAGGTTGATTTGATAAGTGGGATTCATGTCTCACATGTATTTAACATTTCAGATCTCACAAAGTATCATGAAGGTGATAAGGATCATGAGTTGGTAGAGGCACAATGGAGTGTTCCAACAATGACATCAAAAGAGAAGAAATTAAAGAGATCTTGGATAGTCGTGTGGGGCGAAGCACTAGGAATAGGCAGTACAATGAATATCTAGTGAAGTTGAAGGGAAGGCTAGTTGAAGATTCAACTTGGTTATCTGAATCGAAGGTTAGTTGCCTTGGTTTTCCTTTAACTCCTGAGAAGTGACATAGTCACTTTTCAAAACTACCCTGGTTGTTTGATGTAGGAGCATCGAGGGGTCATAGAGAAATCTTGCATCGACAAAAATAATCTGAGTTATTTTAATTCCAATAAGGGTTAATCTGTATGCACAGTTAGTATCAGGTTTCTACATTTGTGGCATTCTATGGTTCTTCAGACAAGGTGATTGATGAGGCAAGCACGTTTTAGCGAGGCTTGCATTAAAGTCTCTTTGACATTCACATTTGGTGTTGTTGTTTTCATCTAAGAGACAAAGCGGTGTCGATGGGAGTTTAGTGGATGTCCCTTCGACATCCCATTTTTGTTTGATATTTCAGGGATTGTGAGCTTAGTGGACCATTGTGTCGAGGTGACCTTATGGTGTCAGTGAGAGATACTCCTAAGTTTCTTCGATAAGGTTTGTGTCTTCGACAATGTGGTGGTAGCGATGCCAATGTGACATGGGGGTTTCAAAGAGAGATCTCCCAAAGTCTTAGTGACATTCCAAAAGCGATAGAAGAACAAAGATGGTCAACGGTGGTGGATAGCGAGTTCAGTCATGACACTTGGTGGAGTAGTATTGATGTATTCCACATCATTGTTGTGAAATACATATTCATTGGCCAACTTAGTGTAGTTGATGATAACGATATAATGGCTTGGAGATTTCAAAATCTAATTGGACAATAATGGAAACTACAACATGAAGAGCGAGAAAGATCATGGCTGACCTGGAAAGCTTGAGAGAGATATAAGCACTGAAGGAGTACAGGGCGAGTGGCACCAGGGAAAAGTGTTAAAACAACTTATATTGTAGTACAGAGGGGGACTTAGATCTGCAAGTCTGCAGATGCATGTAATAAGTAGCCCATAGGATGGCATGTAATTTGTAATTTCATTCCAGTAATAGATGAAAATATTTGTTCTCTTATTGCATCTAGTTGTTGTTTTCGTATGTAGGTGGTGAGATTCTGTAGGTAAGGGGAGGACCCTTCATCAAATAGTTTAGTCTAATCACCACTTATTTTTCTATTTGATACCAACCTTCCAATCCCAAAAGCCTATGACACTAAAGCATTTTTATAGAACCATTAGTATCAAGCCATGACATTAAAAAATTATGCCCCCATAGCATCTCATTCAATAATTGACCGATTCTAATATGATTTAATTTATTATGGAGGAAATAAACTTGTTTCACCTCCTTAGTAAAATTTATAGATTTACACAAACCACTTTCCATAACATACCGCAACTAGTTGTGTAGACCCTACTACACCAATTATTTTTGTTCTAGATTTTAACCATGCAATAAACCCACATAAGTTTCATGTAAGACCTTATGATACCTCTACATTTTTTTAGATGGTGGTTTTAGTGTGCATCCAAACTTCTCCTTGTGTTGAGCCTATCCTTGAACCCACCATCACCTTCTCCCTTACTATTGTTCATGTTGGCATCTATGGTGGCTCTTTGTACATAGAGGCATCAATTCACAAAAAAAAATTGTGGAGTTCTAGTGGACCTAGTAAGATCAATTAATTATTTTGTAGAGGAATTCTTATATGCTAATCAAATACATAAAGATTCATATTCTTCTTTTGACATCTATATGCACACACATGTAAGTTTTTTTATTTTTCATATTATGGAATTGAACCAAAGCACAAAATATGTCAAATTATAGCACACTAGAGCTATGCAATTTCAAATTTGATCAAAGAGCAATATGTCATATTTCTAATCACATTCTTTAGCAAAGTTCTCCATTGTTGCTTTTGAATCTAAGTTTGTGCTCCCTCTTTCATTATTTTGAAAAGTGTATTTTATGTTATTACTATCTCAACTCATTATTGTAGGGTTGATTGTTGACATACTTGATTTGTTTCTTCATCCCTAGATAAATTGTATAGGATTTATTTTATTTCCATACACAATATTTTTTGTCTGTAATGGATTTTTTTATAATTATGAGGAAATCAAATCCTTTTTACATAAATCTAGAATAGTTAAATAAATAAAAATAATAAGGTATTAGTTAATCTAATTTAATTAATTAGGAGTTAGGATTGATCATTATCACACATGTAAATAAATGTGAAAATTAGATAAAATAAAAATTAATAAGTTGAATTTCTATGATAAAAAAATATTGTAACAAATGTTAGAAAGTGATTAACCAATGCTTTGTATTTTTTTGGATGACTTGAACGAAGAAGTCTTAGTTAAAAAGTTCATTCTCATTGGTTTAGATCTCTATCTACAGAACTAATCTTCATGTGCGCCAAAGTGATTTTCTACACTGAAATGATCTTGTAATTCATGGATTTGAACTCATTGATTCCTAGAGTTTGCAACTTGTTTTGTCTTGATCTATGATATCCGAGTGTCTATAAGGACTAGTGCTATGTGCAATCACCTTTAGAAATTTGTTAGATCTCTCAATCAAATCCTTAGATGGATTAACATTATGATTCCAAGTGATAATTCAAAGACAACAAACAACCATACAATTTATTTTAAATGATGTGTTCTAATTAATATAATTATCTTTCCCATATGATGCTCTCATAAATGTTCTATCAATAAAATATTAGCATGCTTCCTATTAATAACTCCTTGATGATTTCAAATGAATCAATGAATATCTTTAAATACAAAAATCAAGCAAACAAATCAGATTCATATGACTAGTAAAATAATTGATCAAATAAAAAATCTAAATTTTAAATTTTAAAAATGAAAAATTATATTCACAACTACAAAATTTATCAAATTAGATCTACATTCACATATCCAATCTAAAATGAAAAAAAAAAAAAACTAAAAATTAGTAATCATGAAAATTGAGATATAAAGAGAAAGGGCAAGAACATGGAAATTTCACCCTTGAATAGTGGATAAAAACAATGATGGTGAAGCCTATAAATACACAACACGCATGGTGAAATCTATAATTACATTCAAAGTTTTTGGACACGTTTTATCGATAGATATTTATATGTTTGGCAAGCACATGTGTGGATAATGGTGTTCCATCTTTTAGAGACATAATTGTTGTATTACATGTTGCCATTATTCTTCATAAGTAAGAGAAAAGTTTTAACATATGACACTAATTTCACATGCACCCAACATTTTAGGAGAGTATGTTAGTAGATAAAATTGTATAGGTGGTACCATAAACATTCCTTCCGTCCCCACACAAGAAACATCTACATAATGCCAAATCAAGGGTTATATTATTTACATTTTAATTCTAACATACTTCCATATAGTTTCTCATGTTATAAAATACTATTTTTTATTTTCATTGAAGTACATCATGACTTTACAAATATTGTTTATTTTCTTAGTTTCTTCCCTTTAAAGTTGTGGTGTTTGTAAGATATAGTGCCAAGAACTTTTCTCAATAAGCTCTTTGACTTGACCTTTTTATTATAAGCTTTTTGGGAGAAAAAAAAAAATCAAAACTCATAAGCTTTTGGGATTGCATGGTCATGTGATCTCTAAAGTGGAAGGATAATTTTCCCCACCTTTTTATGGGCACTTATATATCTTTTATATGGTTATTTATTAATTTAATATTTAATATAAATAATAAATAAGAATTAGGTTTAAATAATGGAGTTGAGATTAATTAAATGATAAATGAAGTGTGAGGATTATAATAATTTAGTTTCGTGTTGTTGATTGGATATAATTGATGGTTGGTATTTTATTATATTGTATGTTTGATGTTTTGGTTGGATTAGTCCTTACAAGATACATACATAGGTCTTCTACTCATGTGAATCTATAAAACATGTTTGTCGATGCCCACTCCTAATTTTGGAACTTAGTATTGATAAAAAAAGGTACCTTTAGGGACTTGCTAGATAGAGAGAAATACTTTCAACTTCCTTGATAGAATTCAAGTCTTATGTGTGATGTACACGTTTGAATACACACCAAATGAAAGTATTTGATTCTTAGATGATGATGATGTTAGTATTTGTGATGCAAGTATTTGTGATTCTTATATAATGTGATGCAAATAACATCTAACATCCAATTGTTGCTACTAATGACCTATGACAATCCTTTAATACAAGATCCTAAGGGCTCAACTCAAAGTATTTGGTGAGCAAGCCAATAGGTAATGTTCATATTATCTAAAAGGCTCTACTCAAGAAAGCAAGAAAAACACTTACATTGAAAGGACTAGGTTACACATGCAAGATCCATGTCTACAATATAGTCTCAAGCACATGGATAGATACATAAAGAACTAGTCTAAACCATTTAGAATTGGGATGGGTAGATGGTTGATAGATTTCAATTTTTGGGTCAACTATAGATAAAATAGAAAAAAAAAACAACAATTATACAAAAAGTAGATGTAAAACAAGAGAATAAATGGACGAGCTATGCATTTTCTCCCATAGTTTTTTTTATATAGCTATGTAGAGGAAAATAATATTTCCTTAATGTTAACCTAGTAATATTAACTAAATGCAACAATTAACTGTGAATCAACTTAGATTAATTCATAAAAATCTAGGTATTATAAAACCATCTAAAATAATGTCATTTTAAGAAAATAAATGCAAGGGGCTAGGGAACTTAGCTCTAGAGATAATAACGAAGAATAATTTTATTGTGACACAAAATTGAGTAATTGAGCATAAAAAATGTCTATCTAATATACTAATTTTCTAAGATTCTATACAAAACTATAACTAATTATAGGTCAATCCTCTATTTTTGAATCAATTTCAGACTATTTGAATTTATTCTATAACCAACAAATTTAATATGGTTGAATGTGTGCATCTAATAACTTATTCATCTTGAAGTTTTCTCTTTGTTGGTTGTTAAGGCCTTGTGGTATTTAAAAATACTTTGAGGACATTTATGGATTATAAGGACCAAGTTCTCCTAAAATGAACCCCTTGATTGGATAGACTTTATGGTTGAGGAAATGATCAAGAAAAAATTGATCTCAAACAATGTAGATGATCTAGATGGCTTTGATGTAGATTAGGTTCCTTTTACTACTCAAAATTAAAATATTCCTATAATGATCCTTCTCTCTAGTGCATAGAAAATTTCCCTTGATAATTAGATGATAATGAATGGGCATTGAATGTATTTAAATACCAAAACATAAGAACTAATTC
>CM021103.1:13343905-13416638 GCA_007115665.2 Sequoiadendron giganteum
ATCTTCAATCCAAAAATACTACAAGGATAAAGATCCCAACACATCTCTTTTTTATGTCCATACCAATGAAACTTAGAACATTGTATGCATTATATTTATTGAATTAATTTGTTTGAACTTGTAACATTGTTTTTATTTCCATTAGCATATCCAAGGCCTTCATTCTTTGTCCTTCCTATTGGCTCAATGAGCTCTATAATTCCTTGTCCATATTTTCCCAAGCCTTTTCCTTCATATCCAATTCTTTTCATTATCTTAAAACCAAAATTATTTGAAGAACATTCTTTCTCATTATCCTCACAACTAGGAATATTTGTAGATTCAATAATATTGTTGTCTTCTGTACACTTTTCATCAAGAGAGGCTTTAGCTATATGAATTTTATCAAACAATTCATTTAATGAATAAAAAAATCACTTGTATCACATGATACATTACATAGTGTAGGTTTAGACTTTAGACTCTAGTTTTCATTTACATAAGCTTCAAACTTTAGACTCTGGTTTTCCTTTACACAAGCTTCAAGTAATTCATTGAACAAAATATTTTCTTCTCTCAATTTCAATATATTTTCCTTTTGTGACCTATTTTCTATTTTTAATTATTGATTTTTATTTCTAATTTTCTCAATTTCTTCTTTCAAATATTTTTTCATACATATTAAGTTTTTATTTTGTTTTCTTTCTCTTTTACCACTCTTTCCCATTGCAAAATAACTTTCTTATATAGCTAAAATTTGACCACAAAAATAATTATGTATGTAATACCTTATGGCGATTGATTTTAGTGGTTTCATACACCTTAAATTTTTGATTTGAAATTATCTACTATCTCTTCACACTTGTCTTTTATCATATGTAATTTTCTTTTCAAATTGACATTTTTCTTGGAAACTTCAACCTAAAAAAATCTATGATCATTGGCAAGGATTTTGGTTGTCCTTTTTTGGAACTTGTCTTTTGTGGCTTAGAAGATTTATGTCACAATAGACCTTCTAAGTTATCTTCAACAATCTATAATATCTTTGAAATTATTTCCATTATAAGTTTCAATCCACCTAATATCTTCTCCAATCCACCTTTGTCAGCAAGATGAATGAATGATAGGTAGTAATAATTTTCAAAAAATATTATTACGATTTCAATTATAGCTTTATTCCATCTAAATAATTTTGTTTCCCTTCTTTCAAAATATGAAAATTTCTTTAAACTGTTTACTCAGCCTTTGCAAAATTTGAATGTATTCACATTTTCTTTTAATGATGTTAGTTTTGAGAAATTTTCTTTAAATATTGGAGCCTTTCTCTAATGTATTCCCCCCCTTTTTTTAGTGACTTATACAATATATAAAATCTTTTCAAATATAGTCTAATCTACTTTTGAATGTATTTTCCCTTCTTTCTATATTTGATGGCTTCTCCTTACAATTTACTGCGATCTTTTCCTTGGGAGCCTCTCTTACACTTTAGGAGATGTAATAAATCCCAACAATTTCAGTCTTTTCTAAGGTTGTGATCCCTTCCTTTCAAACATCAAACAAATTCAATAAAAATAGCGATCTTCTTTTTCTTGGCTGCAACCTCTCACCTCTTGGTGATCATAATATTTTCTACAACTTCCTTAGGCGGCTTAGGTAGTCTCACGATTTATCCTTCTTCAAAATTTAAACTATTTGGATCTCTTTTGTATCTTCTAAAAAAAATTGATATTCTTTTGTTGCGATTCATCCACCCTTTGAATAGTCGTGATCTCCATATGATTTTTTTCCTTTTAGTTATAAACTCCAAACAATTTGGAATCATTGCACAAAAAATCTTTACACCTTATGCTAGTGTATTCATAACCAATTTCAATATGTGGCCTTTTATGGTTCTTATTTTGTGTCATTATTTTGATGCAGAAGCATCCAATGGTGTAGGGGCAATCTTGCATCACCCAAAAAAAACATTTTTCCTTATTTTCTTTAGTTGTTTTCAATCCCATGATGGCACTTAAGGGGTGTAAGACAGTCAAAAGTCAAAAAAGGTGAAAAATCATCACTTACTATTTTTTGTAATTTGACCTAAACAGGCTCATATAGACCTAAAAATTTATCCCAAGGAGTGGAATCGGAAAATATTTCCAGTGGCAGAAGAATCATCTCAATACCTTGTACTGTTTGGAAGATAATAAAGTTTTTATCTTGAGAAATTTCTCCAATGCAACTTCAAATTCAAATTTGAAGACTTTAGAAGCCCCAAAATAGCTCAAAAAATGGATGAAATGATCTTCAACTAATTTTGATGCTGTATATCTCTTTGAGAATTTTCCAACGATATATTATAATAGCAAAGAGGAAACCCGAGTCAAAAGTTATGGCTCTAAGAAGCTTCACCACTAAAAATTAAATTTCATTAAAATATCTTCTTGGGTGAAAAATCAAACGACTGGACTTTTGGTGCCAAAACAAAAGGGAAAGTTACACTTTCTAGAACATTCTAGGGCAGTTATTGGGGTAGAATAAAAAGGGTTTGAGTGGAGGTTTTAGGGTGGCTCCATTAGTGTAGATTATGGCTTCAAATAAGAGATTTTCTTTTCAGAGTTGATTTTTTTGTAATGAATCAAGCCCATGTGGCTACAGCACTGTAATTTTTGAATTTATAATTTCATTTTCTGAAAGTAATTGAAAGCGATTTATGTTCTGTCCCGCATCTTCTGTGTGGATATCTATTGTTGTTTTGTTTGGGTTTGGGTGGTGTAGCCCTCATCAAGTGGTATAAAAACAAGAGTTCTTGAGTGTGTAGATAAATTCTCGAATGTGAGGCAGTTTATACTAGAACTCGTGGTTGTGGGTCTATGAGAAAAGATTCCTCCACGAAGAAACTGTGGTGGAAGAAATGATGGGGTAACAAAAGAGGGTTTTAGAGCTCTCCAAAGATAAGTTCAAGCATTGCAAGAGGAGTTGATGTCAAAAGAAGAGATGAGGCTGAAAATGAAGAGCCATTCAAAGAAGAAGCCTAGGATGTAATGGATCCTAGAGAAGTCAAACTGATTAGGGCCATTTCCAACATTGGAAAGAGACCGAAGATAAAAGTTTCTATTTTTTTTGGAAACATGAATCCAAAGGAGTTGATCGATTGGGTCAATGACATGGAAGAGTATTTTGAGCATGAGGAAATAGAAGATCCGGAGAGGGTCAAATTTGAAAAGGCCAAGCTAAAAGGCCATGCTAGCATAAGGTGGAAAGAAGTCTAGTTGGAGAGAAATAGAAGAGGAAAAGAGAAAATAACGAGATGGGATTGGATGATAGAAAAATTAAAGAGAAAGTTCATTCCTATGGACTATGAGATAGATTTGTTGAAGAAGATGTAAGGGTTGAAACAAGCAGGAGAATCTATTAAGGAGTATACCGAAGAATTCTATCAAGTCCTAATCATAACATGCCACTCTAAGGCCAACAAGGAGAAATTTTCCCGTTACATAAATGGGTTGAAGCTGAGCATTCAAGAAGAGTTGAGTCTGGTAATAATTTCTACCATTGAAGATGCATACCCATTTTCTTTGAAGGTAGAAGAAAACTTGAACACTATTGAAATGCACAAGACAACTGAGAGGGGGGATGAATCAGTTGTATCAAATTAATTTACTTATAAACTTAATATTTAACATTAACTTCAATCTATTATTAAATGTAAACATGAAATGCAAATAACAAAAATCAAACACCAGAGACACCAAATTTATGTGTAAAACCCAATGAGGGAAAAACCACAGTGAGGATTAACTCACAATATAGTAGTAATGCAATACCAAATACAAAGGATCATTGGTAGAGGGCTCACTGCCTAGATACAAAGTCTCACTACCCAGATTAAGGGTTCACTGCCTTGAGAAGGAATCACTATCCAGAAAGGAGGCTCATTGCCTACAAAAAATAAAAAAAGAGATAAATGAAGATCCACCACTAGGGTTCCACACATTCACAACCTAATCAGAAGATTGTAAACACCTTAAAGTATTGTTGCCTCAATTCACTCTTCCACTCTTTGCATGTCACACTTGTTCACACACTTTCTCAATTCATAGATGATAGATGGATGGATATGAAATTTGCCACAACTTGATTTTCTTTTATACCATCTTCAACCTTAGAAACATTCACCAAGGTCGACTATACAAATTCAAATTATAAATTTAGACTAGGCCGACTACTCAACATTCCCGCGCTGGATAAGAATGTGAGAGGACCAATTAAATATTTAATTTAGGACCAAAACAACATCTTGGATCACACACATGCTTTCTCAAATCGATGTAAAGGCCAAATGTAACATGTAAACACCAGGTTGGCCAAACCTAATGAAAACACCAATAATCTTTGAAGGGCAGGTATCTCTAGAAAGATAATCATACGTGGATTACTCAACACGCTTCACCAGTCATTTTACCATCTCTGAGGACACCTTAGATACATCCGCAACAATTACAACAAACTTCATTCATAGAGAACTCTTCACCAGTCGAACCAGACCAACCAACAAAAGCACAGGAGCTCTAGAGCAGGTCTTTAGGAGCACCAAACCATAAGAAAATGTGTCAGAACACATAAACCATCATAAAGAGTCATCTCCTAGATCCACAAGATCTTAAACCAGATATCAGAAGACTGCGAAAACAAAAAAATTCTCCCAGCCCACAAACAAATAGTTTTGACAAAACAGTTCACACACCGGTGAACATATCTTCTACTCTTCATCGACTCAGAAGCTAAAACTCAAAATATATTATCCATTGAAGCTTATGAAATCACCTATAGATCCACATAGACATAAGATCAATGCATAATAAATGCGGAGCACAATACCGGATCACACTTAGAACACACTTCAACACTGCTTTCCTTATTTCTCAAATTTTCTCAAAATCACTTGGAAAAACACAAGTTAATCAACGTGAACTATGTTGACACCAATGGAAACATTAATGAAAACACCACCAAACACATCCATAATTGCAATAGTCCCCTCCTTTGTCATTGATGGAAACACATGATGTGACAAACCATCAAAGACAACATACATGATTTTCAGAAGCGACAACTTGCCAAGCATAAAATTTTCACATGATTCTCTCTCTCCCTTTGAAATCAATGGAAAAGGAAATTATTACAATATAAAGCTTTTTTCACTCCCCCTAAGGAGTATACCCACATCACATACTACAACAATGCACTTCTCTACTCCCCCTGAGGAGTAGACCTCAGTCATCAGTCCAGTTAAAAGAGTCTGTGAATCCACTGGACTGATGCACCTCCATGTGCAAGCAGTTCAAAGAAGGAGGGGCAGTAACCCATAAATTCCCTCTAAGATACTCAAAAGTATCCTTCAGAAGGGCCTTAGTGAATATCTCAGAAACTTGTTCTTTGGTAGGTACATATTCAATTCTAACTTCAATCCTCAATACCTTCTCCCTCAAGAAGTGCTACTTGATAGATATGTGATTTGTTCTAAAATGCATCATTGGATTCTTTGAAATTTTTATAGCACTTGTATTGTCACAAAATATAGAGATAGGTTCATCGCCTACTACACCTATGTCCATCAAATTTTTCTTCATCCAAAGTACTTGTGTACAACATGATGTTGCTGTAATAAACTCCACTTCTGTAGTGGATAAAGAAATTAAATCCTGTTTCTTACTCAACCATGAAAATAATCTTCCTCCAAGGAAGAATGCACCACCACTTGTACTCTTTTGGTCATCTACACAACCAACCCAATCTGCATCAGTGTAGGCATTCAAGATGAAATCATTCTCCTTCAGATACCATAGCCCATAGTCTGGAGTTCCTTTAAGATATCTGAGTATCCTCTTCACAACTGTTACATGTGCTTCCTTAAGTTATGATTGAAATCTTGCAACTCAACATACTACATGCATGGTATCAGTTCTAGTAGTAGTAAGATACAATAGTCCACCAATCATGGATCTGTACATGATCTGATCAACTTTAGTAGATTCATCATCCTTACTTAGATTATATCAAGTTACCATAGGGGTACAAACTGGTTTGGAATCATCCATTCCAAACTTCTTTAACAACTCCTTAACATGATTAGATTGTAAAATGAATATCCCTTTGTCAATTTGATTTAATTGAAGTCTAAGGAAAAAAATTAGTTAACCAATCATAGACATTTCAAATTCTTTTTTCATCTCTTTAGAAAATATCTTACACATACCTTCATTTCCACCAAAGATGATGTCATCAACATATACCACAACTATCAGTATCTTGTCTTTCTCAATCTTGAAGTAAAGGTTGCTATCTGTGGACCCTTTGCTGAATCCCTTCTTTGTCAAGTATCTATCTAATCTAGCATACCAAGCTTTGGGAGCTTGCTTCAGTCCATATAGTGCCTTCTTTAACTTACAAACCATGTATGATTTGTTTGACAGTTGAAAACCTTCCGGTTGCTTCATATAAACTTCTTCCAATTCCCCATTCAAAAATGTAGACTTGACATCCATCTGATATACTTTGAAGTCTTTATGAGCTTCAAATTCCAAGAACATCCGAATGGCCTCCATTCTTGCTAAAGGTACAAAAGTTTCTTCAAAATCTATTCCTTCAACCTGTGAATATCCTTTACATACAAGTCTTGCTTTATTTCTGACCACTTCACCATCTTCATTCAACTTGTTTCTAAATACCCATTTTGAACCAATTACATTGTTGTTTGTAGGTCTAGGGACTAGTTCCCATGTCTCATTCTTCTCTATCTGCTGTAGTTCCTCTTTCATTTCTTTAACCCAACTTTCATCATTACATGCTTCATTCACAGTCTTAGGTTATATTTAGAAATTAGACACAAGTTTACCTTAACCACTTTTCTTCTTGTCTTCACTCCTTCACTTTTGTCTCCAATTATCTGTTCCTCTGGATGATTTCTTTGAACATATTTAGGAGTATTGGGTGCAGGTTCCAGAGTATCTTCCTTTTCATCACTTTGTTCTTTCTCTTCCTTTTCTTCTTCTTGTATTTGCATGCAGATAGGATCATCAGGTTCAAATTCATTGATTTCCACTGGTCTATACATAGCTTCATCAACCTTCATATTATCACTTTCAATTATTTTCCTCAGTCTCTTATTAAAACATTTGTAAGCCTTGCTGTTGTTTGAATATCCAAGGAAAATTCCTTCATCACATCTAGCATCAAAATTTCCAATATTTTCTTCATCTCTTCTAATGTAACATCTACTTCCAAAGACCTTAAATTATTTCACAGTAGGAGTCTTACCAGTCCATAACTCATAAGGGGTTTTGGTGTTGTTACCTTTGACCTAAAATTTGCTAAGAATGTAGACAACCATATGGATTGATTCTCTCCAATACATATCAGGAACATTGGCTTCTTTCATCATAGTTTTGGTAGCCTCTTGCATAGTTCAGTTCTTTCTCTCCACTACTCCATTTTGTTGAGGGGTTCTAGGAGCAGAATAATGTCATTTTATGCCATGCTCTTCACATAATGCATTGAACTCACTAGAAGTAAATTATCCAACTCTATTAGACCTTAAGCATTTGATTTTCAGATTTGCCTCATTTTCTACTCTTGCCTTAAACACTTTGAATATATCAAGAGCCCGGGCCTTTTCTCTAAGAAATGTAACCCATGTCATCCTAGAGTAATCATCAATCAAGAGCATAAAGTACCTGTCACCACTTAGGCTTCCCGTTCTTGTAGGACCATAGAGGTATGTATGGATTAATTCTAGCATTCTAGTAGATGATTGATCCTTTCCTTTAAAACTATTTCTTGTCTATTTTCCCATATGACAGCTTCTACAGATTGAATTTGAAGGCTTTGTGATTCTAGGTAGATCTCTAACAACTTCCTAGAACTAATCCTGGCCAGATTATCAAAATTCACATGTCCCATCCTCCGGTGCCAGAGCCAACTCTCATTGATCTGAGAAAGAAAACACTGACCATCACTACCCTTAAGTTGATAGATGTTTCCATGAGTTATTTTTCCAGCTGCTACCACAGTTCTGGACCCTTTTCTAATCTCACAAGAGTCATCCTAAAACACAAGCTCAAAACCTTTGCTGCACATTTGTCCAACACTTAAGAGATTATGCCTTAAACCCTTTACATAATAAACATCATTAGTATTGTGTTTTCCATCAAAGCTAATTGTTCCTTTACCAACAATCTTAGCACTAGAGTCATCTCCAAACATAACTATTCCTCCATCATACTTCTCAAGTTTAGTAAACTTACTCTTATGTCCAGTCATATGATTTGAACATCTGCTGTCAATTACCCAAAAGTATTCATCCCGTCTGGCATGAAAAGAAGTTACCAGAGTACCTTCTATTTCATCCTTCTTGTTCTTTGGACCAGATTATTTTGCACATTTCTTTTTCAAGGCTAGAAACAAACATTCATCTTTATCTTCCTCAAAGTCAGATTCATCATTAGAAATTCCTGCATCTTCCTTGACATAATACATTTTCTTGAACTTCTTATCCTTCTTATCATTGTAATTATTGTTATTATCCTTGTTCTTATTTTGTTGAGCTCTATTAGGACATCTTGATGCATAATGACCAATATTTCCACAACTGAAACACTTAAAAGGCAACTTATCTTTGTATTTACCTGTACCTTTCTTCAATCTCCTTGTGAAATTTGCTTCTAGATATTTTGTATCATCATCATCCGGATCATCTTTTATCTTCATTTCTTGAAAGGCTATTTCAATCTTCTCCTTATCTCTTGCAACTTTTCTCATTTCAAATGCAGTCAGGACACTAAATAGATGCTCCTTAGTAAATGTCTTTGGATCATATTGTTCTTCAAGAGTAGATACTTTGTCATTGTAATTGTTTGGTAAGGTCATCAAGATCTTCTCAATTATATCTTCATATTTATGGTACCACCTTGATTCTTGATTTCTGTTGCTATAAGTTCAACTCTTTGATAATAGCTTGCAATGTCTTCTCCATCTTCCATTCTTAGGTTCTCAAATCTTCGTTTAGCAGTTAGTTTCCTTGAAAAATTTACTCTATAATTCCCTTCATAAATGTCTTTCAATTTTTCCCATACTTCATGAGTAGTAGCAAGAGAAATAAATTTTGTTCTTTCAATTTTCATTCATTATCTTCAAAAGTTGCAACCTCATCAACAAAGGAAGGACCAGTTGCTAGTATCACATACTTTGTCTCCACATCTTTCCAAGTATTGAAACTAAGTGAAATCAAATAACTTCTCATATGTTATTTCCAATCATTGTAATAAGCTCCATCAAAAATAGGAATCTCCAACTTGTGCACCATTTGATCTATCTCAAGAGGTTAATATTTTCATCGTGGAACCAAAGCTTTGATACCAATTGTTGAAATTCACAAGACAACTAAGAGGGGGAGTGAATCAGTTGTATCAAATTACTTATAAATTTAATTTTTTCACCTTAACTTCAATCTATTATTAAATGTAAACATGAAATGCAAATAACAAAAAGCAAACACCAGAGACACCAGATTTACGTGGAAAAGATAATGAGGGAAAAACCACAGTGTGGATTAACTCACAATATAGTAGTAATGCAATACTGGATACAAAGGCTCACTTCTAGAGGGCTCACTAACCGGATACAAAGGCTCACTACCCAGATTAAGGGCTCACTTCCTTGAGAAGGACTCACTGTCCAAAAAGGAGGTTCACTGCCTACAAAAAATAAACCAAATAGATAAATGAAGATCCACCAGTAGGGTTCCACATATTCACAACCTAATCAAAAGATTGTAAACACCTTAAAGTACTATTGCCTCAATTCGCTCTTCCACTCTCTGCTTTTCGTACTTGTTCGTACACTTGCTCAATTTGTGGATGATAGATGGATGGATATGAAATTCACCACAACTTGATTTGATTTTATACCATCTTCAACCTTAGAAACATTCACCAAGGTCGGCTGTACAAATTAAAATTAAAATTCAGACTAGGTCAGCTACTCAACATTCCTGCGGTGGATAAGAATGTGAGAGGACCAATTACATTTTAATTTAGGACCCAAACAACATCTTGGATCACACAAATGCTTTCTGAAATCGATGTAAAGGCCAAATGTAATGTGTAAACACCAGGTCAGCCAAACCTAATGAAAACACCAATGATCTTTGAAGTACACAGATCTCCAATAAGATAATCATATGTGGATTACTCAACATGCTTCACCAGTCATTTTACCATCTCTGAGGACACCTTAGGTACATCTGCAATAATAAGAAACTTCATTTACATAGAACTCTTCACCAATCCAACCAGACCAACCAAAAAAAGTACATGAGCTCTAGAGTAGGTCTTTCAGAGAGCCAAACCACAAGTAAATTTTTTAGAACACATAAACCATCATAAAGATTCATCTCCCAAATCCACAAGATCTGAAACCAGATATCAGAAGACTACGAAGCCAAAACATTTCTCCAATCCACAAACAAATAGTTCTGACAAACTAGTTCACACATCGGTGAACATATCTTCTACTCTTCATTGACTCAAAAGCTAAAACTCAGAATATATTATCCATTGAAGCTTATGAGCACACCTATAGATCCACATAGGCATAATATCAACACATAAGAAACGTAGAGCACAATACCAGAACACACTTAGAACACGCTTCAACACTGCTTTCCTTATTTCTCAAATTTTCTCAAAAGCACTTGGAAAAATACAACTTACTCAATGTGAACTGTGTTGACATCAATGAAAAAATTAATGAAAACACCACCAAACACATCCATACTTGCAAAAAACACAAGGTTTGAAAGCAAGCAAAGAGGTGGAGGTCGGGGTAGAAAGACTAGTGGACAATCATATGGAGGCCGAAGTGAAGATCAAAAGAAGGGTGAAGGATCCAATACCAGTCATAACTAGAAAGGAGATAAATATTATCATCCTCATGATAAGAATAATGGAGACCAAAGAGGAGTCTTGCGTAGAACTTGTTTTCAATGCAGAGAAGGACATAGAGCCTACGAGTGTCCTCAACATCAAGGGAGAACAAATAGAAGACCTGAAGGTAATGCCCAAGTTTCCTATGTGGATGAAGATGCTCAATCTTCACATTCTAAATATGTTGAAAGAGGAGAGGCCCTTGTTGTCAAAAGATCCATGTTGAATGAGGAGAAGGAACCCGATCAAAGAAAGAACTTGTTCTATACTCGATACAAGTGTGAAGGTAAAGTTTGTAATGTTATCATTGATGGAGGTAGCACTGATAATCTTGTTTTAGAATAAATGGTCACTAAATTATAGTTGGAGAGGAGAAAGCATCCAAAACCATATCAGATCGCATGGTTGCGGAAGGACAATAGGGCATTGGTCAATGAGATTTTTTTGGTAAAGTTTAAGATTCGTAACTATAAGGATGAGGTTTTGTGTGATATTATACCTATGGATGTTTGTCACATGTTGTTGGACATACAATGGCAGTTTGATCAATGAGCGGTGCATGATGGACATGCTAACACCTATTCCTTTACAAAAGGATGACATTCGTCATTATTTGAAACCCCTGAATGAGGTAGAATAAAAGGTATGCAATAGTGCAAGAATTTGTTTGGTTGATGGAAGAAATTTCCTAGAAGGTATGAGACATGAGCAGGTGTTTTGCATTGATCCCTAGAGTTGATAAAGAAGATATTAATGAGGTACCTGTAGAGGTTTCATATTTGTTGAATGAGTTTTAGGATATTGTTTTTGATAACGTACCTGAAGGCTTGGCTCCAGTAAGGAAGACTAGCCATCAAATGGATATAATTCCTAGATCTAGTTTGCCAAAAAGGCAACCCATCAAATGACTCCAACAGAGAATGAATAGTTGAACAAACAAGTGCAAGAGTTGTTGTGGAAGGGATTGATTCAAGAGAGCTTGATCCCATGTACAATACTTTTAGTACAAGCACTGAAGAAGGATGGAGAATGGATGATGTGTACAGACTTCTGAGCCATCAACAAGATCACCATCAAGTACAGATTCCCCTTGCCAAGGATGGATGACATATTGGATTGTTTGAATGGAGCTGAGTACTTCATAAAGATAGATCTAAAGAGTGGTAATCACCAGACACAGATTAGAGGAGATGAATGGAAGACAACCTTGAAGACCAAAGAGGGCTTGTACAAGTGGTTAGTCATTCATTTTGGGCTAGCCAATGCACCAAGCACATTCATGCGACTCATGAATGACGTGTTGAAAGAGTTTCTAGGTAAATTTGTAATTGTTTATTTGGATGACATTTTAATTTTTAGCAAGACATTGGAGGAGCATTTGATGCATATTAGAAAAGTTTTTGAGAAGTCGAGAGAGGAGAAATTGTTGATCAATTTGAAGAAGTGCAGTTTTGTGAAGAGAGAGTTGGTGTACTTGGGATTTTTTATCTCAAAAGAGGGTCTTAAGATGGATCTAGAGAAGGTGAAATTTATTTTTGAATGGCTTACACCAAGGAGTGCTACATAGGTGAGATCTTTTCACGGTTTGGAAATTTTTTATAGAAAGTTTATTAAAGGTTTATGTAGTATTTGTGCACCTCTAACTGAAACAATGAGATGGGATAGAAAAGAGTTTAAGTGGACTATAGGAGCAACAATTTTTTTTGATATGTTGAAGAAGAAAGTTACAAAGCAACCCATTTTGGCATTTCCAAATTTCAACAAGGTATTTCGGGTAGATTGTGATGCTAGTGGCGATACCATTGGAGCTATTTTGAGTCAAGAAGGTAAAATCATTGCTTATTTTAGTGAAAATTTGAATGATGCAAATAAGAAGTATTCTATTTATGATCAAGAGTTTTATGCAATAGTTTAGTCTTTTAAGAAATGGAGACACTATTTTTTGCCAAAAGAGTGTTTTATTTACTGATCACCAAGCTTTACAATATTTGAATAGTGAAGGGAAGTTGAATCAAAGACATTATAAATGGGTTGAATTTTTAAAAATTTATACATTTGTTTTGAAGCATAGGAGTGGAAGATCTAATAGAGTTGCTAATGCCTTAAGTAGGAGGAAAAATTTGTTAACAAAAATGCAAATTGAAGTCAGGTTCAATGAACTTAAGAGCTTGTATCCCGAGGATCCTAATTTTACAGAGGCTTGGAGAGCTTGCATGGAGCCTATCAATTTGAATAGGATGAGATGGTTGGATTATACAATCCAAGATGGTATGTTGTTTCAAGGGAATCAATTGTGCATTCCAAGAAGTTCCATGAGAGAAAACCTGATCAAGGAGAAACATAGTGGAGGATTAGTTGGAAACTTTGGTTGAGATAAGACCATTGCCATTGTTTGTGAGTGTTACTATTGGCCACACTTGTAGTAGAATGTGAAGAATTTGATGTAGAATTATAGAGTGTCAGATGATGAAAGGAACAAGTTAGAATACTAGATTGTATCAACCATTACTTGTACCTCAGAAGCCATGGGAGAACATTGGTATGGATTTTGTTCTTAGATTTTTGAGGACACATAGAGGGCATAATTCCATATTTTTTGTGGTGGAAATTTTTTTGAATATGGCACACTTCATTCCATGTCATAAGACCAGTGATGCTGTTCATATTGCAGAATTATTCTTTAGAGAGGTGGTGAGACTACATGGTCTACCAAAAAGTATAGTTTTAGATAGAGATACCAAATTTATTGGTTATTTTTGGAGGAAATTATGGAAGAAGTTGAAGATAATTTTGAGTTCTGCACACCATCCACAGACAGATGGAAAAAGAGGTGGTGAATAGGAGTTTGGGTAACCCACTGAGATGCTTAGTAGGAGAAAAACCCAAGGGATGGGATTTGATTTTACCATAGGTAGAATTTGCTTATAACAATTCTATCAACAGGAGCAATGGTAAGTCACAATCCAAATTGTGTATGGGAGTAGTCCAAGAACTACTTCTGAACTGAGAAATATGGATAAGGGGGAGAAGGGTAGTGCTGAGGCTGAAGATTTTACTAATCACCTAAATAATTTGCAAGAAGAGGTGAAGAAACATATCAATAAGATGAACTCATAGTATAAGGCTAAGGAAGATAAAAAAATAAGGTATAAGGAGTTCTAGGTAGGAGATGAAGTCATGGTTCATCTGTGAAAGGAGAGGTTCCCAGTTGGTACATACAACAAATTAAAGATGAAGAAGTTTGGACCATGCAAGATCCCAAAGAAGCATGATTCGGGAAACACATATGAGGTAGAGTTGCTTGATGAAATTCATATTTCACCCATGTTTAACATTTTAGATTTAACAAAATATCATGGAGGAATTGATGAAGAAATAATAGAAGCATGGTGGAATATTCCAACACCTACTTCAGAAAAGGAGAAGATAGAAGAAATTTTGGATAGTCGTGTGGGTAGAAGCACAAGGAATAGACAATATGTAGAGTACTTGGTGGAATGGAGAGGAAGGCTTGTTGAAGATTCATCATGGTTATCTGAGGTTGAGGTTAACCATCTTGGTTTCCCTCTAACTCTTGAGAACTGATAGGGTCACTTTTCAAATTACCCGATGAGGGATACATCTCCCAAACCCACACAACACAATAATAGATATCCACATAGAAGATGCAGGACAAAACATAACTCACTTTCAATTAATTTGAGAAAATAAAATTATAGATTCAGAGATTACAATGTTATAGCCACATGGGATTGATTCATTACAACAAAATCAACTTTGAAAAGAAAATATCTTATTCAGAGCCACAATCTGCACTAATGGAGCCACCCTATAACCTCCACTCAACCCATTTTTATTCTACCCTGATAACCGCCCTAGAATGTTTTAGAAAGTGTAACTTTCCCTTTTGTGTTGGCGTCAAAAGTCCAATCATTTGATGTTGAATTGTTCGAATAACTGAGAGGGGGGGTGTCAGTTATTATAAAACAATTTTCTTTACCTTAATTAATCCAGAGAAAACTTAAATTAATCAGATAATGATCTAACTGATATGAACATGAAAGCACATAACAACACCATGCACAGTGAACACTATAATCTACATGGAAACCCAAGAAGGGAAAAACCACGAAGAATGCTAATTCTCAATTATTAAACACCGGTTAAGGTGAGTTTTACAAAGGCTCACTTCCAGATTGCTCACTACAAGTAAGGATCACTGTTGGTAGGATCACTACCTAGTTATTACAACCAAAGATAAAAAGGCTCACTGCGAAAAGAGAAATGCTCATTGCCTACATAAAATGGCTCATTGTCGAAAGAATGATGAAAAGGAATCCATCACTAAAATAACTGTCACCAACAGTCACACCAGAAGAAACTCACTATCTGTTGTCTCTGTTATACTTTCGCATTCTTCACAATATCGGGATATTTAGATTCGCATTCACCACACTTGATTTCATCGATAATAATCAACTTTTACTTATACCAATCCATGCCTTCATAATCTCCTAAGTCAGACAAACACAATTCCATTCCATGCTTCCATAAACTCCTAAGTCGACCAAACACAATTTGAATTAGGTCACCACAAAAAATTCTTGTGGTGGAAATGAATGAAATGTGGACCATACAAAACCTACTTGCTCAAATCAACATGCTACATATTAACCATGATATGTGGAACCAAGGAATAAAATATACATGTTATAATGTAAGCAATATTTCGGGGCACACTAACCACTAGATCGGTTTGAAGCCATAAGAGTGTATCTCATTGAGTTGAAAAATGAATGGGACTAGGACAAGAACAACCAAAGATAGATCATCACAACACAACATCCAAAGCATTCCAATCCGGATCACCAAAGCATCAAACCTGAATCTTAATGAATCAACCAAGATATGTTGACATCAATGAAAACCATTAATGACAACAATCAACAACATCACATTCCAACAATCTTCCCATTTGTCATTGATGGAAATACTCATCTACGACAAACCAAATAACTCAAAAACAACATCAACATCATCAAGGAACCTCTTTTCTTCTCCCCCTTTGACATCAAAGACAAAGGGAAAAATCTACCCCTAAAAAACTTACGCCACCCCCCCTATGAGGAAGTCACCAAGCATTGATCCGGATAAGAGTGAGCATATGATACCCTGGACCAATGCACACCCTGGTGTACATTATTGTAGACTTAGAGTGGGTAGAACCCCTAACTTCTGCTGGAGATACTCAAAAGTATCTTTGCACAACGGTTTTGTGAAAATATCTGCAATCTTCTCTTTAGTGGGTACATATTCAAGTCTCATCTCATTCTCCAATACCTTCTCTCTCAAGAAGTGATATTTGATGGATATATGTTTCATTTTGGAGTGGTGTACTATATTCTTGGAAATGTTTATTACACTTGTATTATCACACATAACTGAGATCGGTTCATCAAATGATATGCCAATATCTTTGAGTGTTTGTTTCATCCACAGTACCTAAGTGCAACATGAGGATGCTGCAATGCATTAAAATTCAATAGTAGATAAAGTGTTGGAATACACAAGACAACTGAGAGGGGGAGCGAAACAGTTGTATCAAATTCTTTACTTCTTAACTTAATCAAGTCTTCAATCTATTATTAAGTGTAAACATGAAAATGTAGATAAAAGAAAGATAACACTAGAGACACAAAATTTACATGGAAAACCAAATGAGGGAAAAACCATGGTGAGGATTAAATCACAGTATAGTAGTAATGGAATACCAGATACAAAAAGACTCACTGGCTAAGTACAAAGGCTCACTACCCAGATCAAGGGCTCACTGCCTTAGGACTCACTGTCCAGAAAAAGAGACTAAATAACTACAAAAAATACAAAGAAATAGATAATGATCCACCACTAGGAGTTTCACACACTTCACAACTTGATTAGAAGATTATGAATACAATGAAGTACTATTGCCACAATTCGCTCTTCCACACTCTACTTTTTGCACTTGTTCACACACTCTTCTCTTGCTCAGATTGAATGATGGATGGATATCAAATTCACTACAAATTAACTTGTATTTATACCATCTTCAACCTCAAGAACATTCTCCAAGGTCGGCTATACAATATCATTTTACAAATTCAAACTAGGTCGGCTACTCAACATTCGTGCGGTGGATAGGAATGTGAGGGGACCAAATATATATTTAATTTAGGACCGAAACAAGATCTTGGATCACACACACGCTTCCTCAATTCGATGCAAAAAAAAAATGTAACATGTAGACACCAGGTCGACAAAACCTAATGAAAACACTAATGAACTTTAAAATACACGCATCACTAGCAAGATAAACACACGCAAATTTCTCAACATGCTTCACCAGTCATTTTACCATCTCTAAGAGAAACTCAGATACATCCACAACAACTTCAACAAACTTCATTTATAGAGAACACTTCACCAGTTCAATTGAGAGAACTAGCAAAACATAGAGACTCCAGAGCAGGTCATCTAGAGCACAAAACCACAAGAAACTTTGTTAGAACACATATATAATTAGAAAGAGTGATCTCCCTGATCCGCAAGATATGAGACCAGATATCAGGAGACTAAGGAGCCAAAACATTTCTCCTAGTCAATAACCAGATAACTATGACAAACTAGTTCACACACCGGTGAACATAACTTTTCTTCTCCATCAAACCAAAAATTGAAACTCAGAATATGTAATCCATTTAAGCTTATGAACACACCTATAATGTGCATAGGCATTGGGTCAACACAGAAGAAATGTGGACCATAATACCAGAGCACACTCATAACAAACTTCAACACAACTTTCATTATATTTCAATTTTTCTCAAAAGCACTTGGCAAAAACCAACTTACTCAACCTATACAGTGTTGAATAAATGACAACACCACCAAAGACATCCATACTTACAACATAAAGATAAAAAATCTTGTTTCTTGCTTGACCAAGCAACCAATCAGAAGCCAAGGAAATAAGCTCCACCATTTTTGCTCTGCCTGTTATCAACACATCTGGCCCAATCATCATCAATATAGGCTATCAAAGTGAAATCCGAGTCCTTTGGATACCATAACCCAATATCTTCTGTACCCTTCAAGTATCTAGAAATCCTTTTTACTGCAACATGTGATTCCTTTGGTTCTCGCTGAAATCTAGCTATTAGACAAACATCATACATAATGTCTAGTCTAGTAGCAGTCAAATATAGCAATCCTCCAATCATTGACCTATACATAGTTGCATCAGCTTTAGGTGAATCATCTTCTTTTGTCAACTTGCATTCGGTAACAATAGGTGTACAAATCAGTTTGGAGTTCTCCAATCCGAACTTCTTCAATAATTATTTGGTATACTTGGACTGAGAAATGAAAATTCCTTTGTTGTTTTGATTTACTTGTAATCCAAGGAAGAAATTCAACTCACCTATCATAGACATTTCAAATTATTTCTACATTTCATTTGAAAATTTTCTACACATGTCATCATTTCCTCCAAAAATTATGTCATCAACATAAACCACAACAATCAATATTTGATCTGAGTGAATTTTGTAGTATAAATTATTGTCAGCAGATCCCTTTTGAAATCCTTTTCCAATCTGCCATGCTAGGCTCTTGGAGCTTGCTTCAATCCGTATAAAGCTTTCTTCAACCTACAAACAACATCCGGGTCACTTCCAAACTTAAATCCCCCTGATTGCTCAATGTAGACTTCTTCCTTTAGTTCTCCATTCAAGAATGCATACTTTACATCCATTTGATAGACTTTGAAATCCTTAAAAGCTGCAAAAACTAGGAATATTTAGATCACTTCCATTCGGGCAACAAGGGCATATGCCTCTTCAAAAGCAATACCTTCGATCTAAGTGTATCCTTTGCAAAACAATCTTGCCTTGTTTCTCATTACCTTTCCATTTTCGTCCAACTTGTTCTGGAATACCCACTTTGTTCCAATTACATTTTTGTCTGTCGGTCTAGGAACAAGTTCCCAAGTTTGATTTTTCTCTATTTGATCAAGCTCTTCTTTCATTGCCTTCACCCAATTTTTATCATTGCATGCTTCTTCCATAGTCTTTGGCCCAGTTTCTGACAGTAGACACATTAACACTTGCTCTTGACTTGCTTTGCTTCTTGTGATGATTCCTTCATTCTTATCTCCAATAATCTAATTTTCTGAATGGTTTCTCTATACGTACCTTGGAGTTTTGGTTGTAGTTGCTGGAGCCTCCTTTGTCTCTTCTTCTTCTTTGTCAATGAGTTATTTGATTCATATTCAATATGCCTACCAAGATTTCTTTGAATATCTTCATCCACTTTCACATTCACACTTTCAACTATCTTGTTTAGCCTCTTGTTGTAACACCAATATGTCTTGCTTCTTGTAGACTAACCCAAAAATATACCTTCATTAGATCTACTGTCAAACTTTCCAAGATTGTCCTCATCTCTTTGGATGTAGCACCCGCTTCCAAAAACTTTGAAGTACTTTACTATGGGATCTCTTTCATGCCATAGCTCATATATTGTCTTTCCATATTTCCTTCATTACAATACTCTGTTAAGAGTGTATAATACTGTTGGTATCGCTTCTCTCCAGTAGACTTTTGGTAAACCCACTTCACTGATCATTGTTCTAGCTATTTCCTGAACTGTTTGGTTCATTCTTTCCACTACACCATTCTGATGTGGTGTTCTAGGGGCAGATAACTGTCTTTTAATGTCATGTTTCTCACATAACTTGTTGAATTCATCAGAAGTAAACTCTCCTCCTTTATCATATCTTAAACACTTGATTCTCCTGTCGACTTCATTCTCAACTCTTGCCTTGAAAATATTGAATTTTTCTAGGGCCTCTGATTTTTCTCTTAAAAATGCAAACTAGGTTAATCTAGAATAATCATCTATTAAAAGCATGAAATATTTTTGACCTTGTAAGCTTCTTGTTATGGTTGGATCACATAGGTCAGTGTGTACAAGGTCCAACAAATTGGTAGAGGATTCTTCTTTTCTTCGAAATGTTTCTCTAGTCTACTTTCCTTCTTGACATCCTTTGCAAATAGTGTTGTCTGGTTTGGTCAGTCTTGGAAATTCTTTGATTTCTCTTGTTGAAATTATCCTTACTAGATTTTCGAAGTTGATATGACACATCCTACGGTGCTAGAGCCAACTATCATTGCTTTGAAAAAATAAGCATCTCTTTGTAGCTCCTTCCAGTTGATACATATTCCCACTTGTTATTTTTCCTACTACAATAACAGTTCCGGAACTCTTCCGGATCTCACAACCATCATCCTGAAATACAACACTCAAAAGATTATGATATAAACCCTTCACATAGTAAACATTGTCAGTGTTATATTCTCCATCAAAGGTAGTAGAACCAATTCCAACATTTTTCACTATTTTATCATCTCCAAATCTAACAGAACCTCCATCATATTTCTCAAGCTTCACAAACTTAATTTTATCACTAGTCATATGATTTGAAAATCCATTATCAATCAACCATTCATCTCTATTTATTTTGACAAATAATACAGCTTCAATGTTATCATTAGATTCTGAACAAATATTAGAGATACCAAATCTAGGTTCATCCTTTTCCACCAGAAACAAACAATCCTCATGATCCGATTCATCATTTGAAATACTAGCATTCTCATTAACATAATAGGCCTTCTTATTGATCTTTTTAAATTTTTTCCTTGTTCTTTTCTCTGGACACTTATTTTCTAAATAACCAATCTTTCCACATCTAAAGCATTTAAGAGGTAGCATACCTTTGTGCTTTCCAGTTCCTTTCTTCAGTTTTCTTTTGAAGTTTGCTTCCAACTCATGTGAACTTTCACTATTCGGATCTTCTCTATTTTGTGGCTTTGAAGGTTGTTTCAGATTTCTCCTTTTCTTTTCCAAATTTCCTCATCTCAAACATAGTCAAGGTGCCAAATAGTGTTAGAAATCTTGAACAAGATTAATAATCAAGAACACCTGCAAAAACAACGATGAATCTTCCACAAGAGGACATGCAAGAGCTTGCTTGATATTAAGACCTCTCAAAATGATGAGGAAAAGGGATGATCCAAAATGATATAAAAACCCTCCTTATATAGGAAAGGGTGAGAAACAAGATGCAGTAAGATGTTGCCATGTGTCTTGATCTAACAACATGTGACAACAAGGAAACCCTAAAAAGATTAAATGCATCCTAAGGTTTAAAAATAACCTAAGTTAACTTATGCTAGTGTAGTAAATAAATATTTACACTAACACCCCCCCATAAGTGCAACTTAGGGAGGAAAAGAAAATGCAATGATTATGCATGATGATGATGGGTCCCGGCTGATGGCCATATTAGGTACCCATGTACATAGGATGAAAATGCAACTAATCTCCCACTAAATGGAGAAAAGGGGAAAACCCAGTGGGAAGAAAACCCCTCTCTGAAAAAAGGAGATGAAATGCAGAAAGGTGATGATTGGAGGACTCAACATTATCCCCCCAAGGACAACAATCATCACATGGATACAATACAATCAATGGCCCCCCCCATAGGAGGGAAATAGAGAGACAATATAGCCCCCCCAAAATATGTGATCACCTACAAAAAAGGTAAGTGTATGTAGACAAAACATGATCCAATGTCGACAAACAACTTGTCTCCCTTTCGGAAGAAACAAAACCAAGTGCAAGTGCAGAGATGCTTCCCATTCCGGATAGGAATTGAAGGAAGGATGGATGTATATGAATGCTGATGATGTCTCTGAAAGCTACTCATGTGTCTCCTTACCTGATGAAGATGAAGATGCCACAACCTAGATGCCACAACCCACTCAGGTACATACCCAATCAATGTAGAAGGTGACAAATCAGGACGATGCGGAACCAGATGCTGAACAAGATCCAAAGACTGTGATGATTTGACAATAGGAGTGCAATGACTATCATCAAATAGGAGAGATATCCCCTCAAATATGTCCTGATGAATGATAATGATGATGGAAGCCTCAATCAATGACTCTAGACAAGGAATCATTGAATGTGAAGGGATACCAATAGTCTTTGATGGAGAAGAAGGATAATATGCAAGCCCCATACTGGACAAACAAATTTCTCCAAAAGTACAAAGACAATCACCTTCAGCAACAAATAGAATCTTCCAAATAGCTGATGTGCAACTGAAGTGATGCCACCCAAAACAAGACCTTTTCCCAAGCTTCAAGATATCCAAGTTATTGAACAAATGCACCAAATTTGAACAAAACCAATGCAAGAGTACCTAGAGCTGAACCTAATAAAAATGACTAGATGGATGAAAAGAGCTCTAAATCACCTTCCTGATGCCGCTGGAATCATTGAATTTCGATCAACGGTTGCGAAGATATCAGCCTTTATGTCCAAAATGAAGGGTTGACTTCAGTTGAATATAGAATTTTCTGGAAGAAGATTTCACAAAATGGATGTCACCATTGGAAAGTAGACCAAATCCTCTTTTCGACGGTATTTCATTTTCTGATTTTCGATACCCTGGTGAAAAGATATGGCATTTTGAAAAAAACTGCCCTATTAGAGCCTGCAGGCTAAACTGGTGCAAAAATTAAGCACCCCGGGCTAAAAAAAATTAGCCCTTGGTCGCTGATATGACCAGGGGGTGGGCTGGCAATTTAAAAAAAGGCCACTGGATCGGTGGTGGCAGAGTTGAGCTGTCTGGGCAGAGCGGCCTATGCAATGGTGGCTCCTCTCGCATTAGCAGACCCCTCGGTCGTTGATAGGACCAAGGCCACGGCTGGCAGGGGCTTCAAACGGGCCGGTGACAGACAACCGGTGGCGAGATGATGGCCGGTGGGCAGCGAAGCAGTCGGTGAGATGATGGCCGGTGGCAGTCAGCGAAGAATGGAACGGAAACTGGCGGATGGGACGGGGGTCGGGAGATGGACCTGTCGGCGGATGGGACGGCTGTCGGCGTCGGACAGAGGTGACGTCGGCGGATTGGATGGCGGTTGGTGTCGGCGGATCCGTTGGTGAATCAAAAAAACCCCCTTTTTTTTTGTATTTTATTTTATTTTTTTGAATTTTTCACAAAAAGCCCAAAAAGATAATATAATTTTTTTTGAATAATTTTCCACAGAACGGAAAAAAATGCAGAAAAATTAAAATAAATTTTTTTTTTCTATTCTGCACGATCGTACCCAGTTCCTAGCGAGCTGTACGGCCTGCTGGGTAAAAAATTTTTGCCTCACGAACAGCAGACACCAAATATGGGCGTGTTATATGTCAATTTTCGTCTCTCAGGCTCTCTGGATCTGATGGCATGGTTGATTTGAGGTGAAAAAGCTCCTGCAGGTCTACAATCTCCAAATCTTGCAAAACTTCAGATCCTCATAACTTTGGCATAAAATGTCGGATTTTGGCGAAACAAAATTCGATTCTGACTTTTTCGATAGCCCTGGACTCGGATATGAGCTCAAATTTCCTCCAACATGCACCAAAAGTGACCTTCTAGAGAAAACCTAATATAGAGACAACCTCGGAGAAGATCTTACAGCCATAACTCAATCCTCAGATTTGGGAAGAGTTTTGCAGGAATGGCTCTGATACCATGTTAGATATCTTGAACAAGATTAATAACCAAGAACACCTACAAAAACAATGATGAATCTTCCACAAGAGGACATGCAAGAGCTTGCTTGATATTAAGACCTCTCAAAATGATGAGGAAAAGGGATGATCCAAAATGATATAAAAACCCTCCTTATATAGGAAAGGGTGAGAAACAAGATGCAGTAAGATGTTGCCATGTGTCTTGATCTAACAACATGTGACAACAAGGAAACCCTAAAAAGATTAAATGCATCCTAAGGTTTAAAAATAACCTAAGTTAACTTATGCTAGTGTAGTAAATAAATATTTACACTAACAAATAGTTGCTCTCTGGTGAATTTCTTTGGATCATAAACTTCCTCAATAGCTGAGATCTTGTCACTATAGCTCTTCGGTAGGGTCATCAGAATATTCTCCATAACATCTTCATCTGTCAGAGTTCCTCCTTGATTTTTCACTTCATTTACTGCACTGTCAACTATATGAAAATAAATTTCTATATCCTCACCTTCTTCCATCCTCAAGTTTTCATATCTGCTCTTAACTGTCAACTTCTTTGATAATTTGACTCTATCATTTCCCTCAGAGATTTCTTTCAACTTTTCCCAAACATCATAAGTAGTGTCCAAAGAAATAACTTTTGTTAACTCAGTCTTAGACAAAGCACTAAAGATTGCATACCTTGCCTTTTCATTCTCTTCATAGGCTGGAATCTCATCCACAGAAGAAGGACCATTTTTCGGTTCAACATATTTTGTCTCAACAACTTTCCAAGTTTTGTACCCTAGAGAAATTAGGTAACCTCTCATTTGCACTTTCTAGGAACTGTAGTTAGACCCATCAAACACCAGAATTGTCAGTTTGTGCACCATCGAATCTACCCCAAGCGGTTAAGCTCTTCTTCAAGGAACCAAAGCTTTGATACCAATTATTGAACAGTTTGGATAAGTGAGAGAGGGGTGAATCAGTTATTATAAAACAATTTTCTTTACCTTAATCAATCAAGATCAAACTTAAATCAATTAGATAATGATCTAACAGATATGAACATGAAAGCACATAACAACACTATGCACAATGAAAACTAGAATTTATGTGGAAACCCAAAAAGGGAAAAACCACAGAGAATGCTAATTCTCAATTATAAAACATCGATTAAGGTGATTTTTAGAAAGTTCTCACTTCCAGATTGCTCACTGTAGGTAAGGCTCACTTCCAAAAGAGAAAGGCTCACTGCCTACAAAAAGTGGCTCATTGTCAGAAGAATGATGAAAAGGAATCCACCACTAAAATAACTGTCACCAACATACACCGAAAGAAACTCAGTATCTGTTGTCTCCAGTATACTTTTGCATACTTCACAATATCAGGATATTCAAATTTGCATTCACCACACTTGCTTTCATAAAACATAATAAAATTTTACTTATACCAATCCATGCCTTCATAATTTCCTAAGCCGTCCAAACACAATTCCATTCCATGCTTCCATAAACTCCTAAGTTGGCCAAACACAACTTGAATTAGGTCACCACAAAAAAATCCCATGATGGAAAGGAATGAAACGTGGACCATACAAAACCTCCTTGCTTAAATCAACACGCTACATATTAACCATGATATCTGGAACCAAAGAATAGAATATACATGTTATAATGAAAATAATGTTTTGGGGCATGCTAACCACTTTCCAACTCAGTTCAGACCCATAAGAGTGTATCTCATTGAGTTGCAAAATGAATGGGACCAAAACAAGCACGACCAAAGATAGATCATCATAACACAACATCTGGAGCATGCCAATCTAGATCACCAAAGCATCAAACCCGAATCTTAATCAATCAACCAAGATATGTTGAGATCAAGGACAACCATTAATGACAACAATCAACAACATCACATTCCAACATTTGATTTTTCACCCGGGAAGATATTTTAATGAAATTTAATTTTTAGTGGGGCAGCTTCTTGGAGCCATAACTTTTGACTCGGGTGTTTGATTTGCTATTATAATATATCATTGGAAAGATCACGAAGAGATATATAGCATTGAAATTATCTGAACATCATTTCATTCATTTTTTGAGCTATTGTGGGGCTTCTAAGGTCTTCAAATTTGAATTTGAACCTGAATTGGAGAAATCTCTCAGGATAAAAAATTTAATATCTTCCAAACGGTACATGGTATTGAGATGATTCTTCTGTCACCAAAAATATTTTTCAGTTCTGCTCATTGGGGTAAATTTTTAGGTCCATACGATCCCATTTAGACTGAATTATTAAAAATAGTAAGTGATCGTTTTTCACCTTTTTTGACTTCTGACTATCTTACACCCCTTAAGTTCCATCATGGGACTGAAAACAACAGAAGAAAATAAGGGAAAAACATTTTTTTTGGGTGATGCAAGATTGTCCCTACACCACTAGATGCTCTTGCATCATATTCTTGTTGATGCTCAAATTGAAAATGGTATCTTTTATTGCTTCATTCTTTTTAGATGTTTATAGAAGAAGAATTCACTCCTCCTTGACTTGTCTTCTCCTTGTGAGACCTCCTCTTTCATATTCCATATGTTGGAATTCTCTATTCTATCATTTGCTGAGTGAAATTCTTTATTTTCTCAATATTTTTCCGTTATTACCATTGGATGTCTTTTAAACATACATGAATTAGGAAATTTGTTAATCTTACAACTCATAATCTGTGCATGAAATGATTTTAGATGAGAATTCAGGAGGGAATGTGAAGGTGTGAAGGTCATGAGATCATTGATCTATGCCATGCTAAAAGAATAACCGTGTTGTAAGGTTCTTTCTCATGCTCAACAACAAATTAAGCCATTAGCAAATGAAACACTAACAACCAAATGTTTATATCTTCACCTCATGTCTTCATCACACTTGGATTGTAATATTTTTTGACAAGTAGATTTAAATGATTTACAAATGATGATTAGTTTCAAACACTTAGGCACAAAATTTTATATGGTTTTGAAACCATGTAGAAAAATTGAAGACCGTAAATTCATATTGTATTTTCTACTATGAAAAATATGGATCCAAAGATATTTAAGTACATGTATGGATGGGTGTGTCTCTTACATGAGACATGACACTTGGTAACTAGATAAAGTTAATATATTTAATAGAGCTCAGGGAGAGGTTGATAGTTCTATGGATAGATGATGAGGATTCATAGGGTATGCATAGGATATATAAGTTATTAGCTTAATATTATATTTAGTTTTAATCTTATGTAAATGTCAAAATAAAAAGTAAAAAGTAAAATGTTAGTTTCCTAGTTGTTAGGAGGTTAGCATAAATTAGTATATGATGATTGTATTTGTTATTGTTTTCCATCTCATGTTGAGATTTTGAAAAGTATATAATAGTTGTTTATTTTCCATTGAGAATATTTCCAAATCATTTATTTTAAGCATATTAATGCCTATATATTTGTAGCTTTCTCCTCACAGAGACATATGAGGATAATAAAATTTTGCAGCTTTGTTTGTAGAGAATATTGTTTTTACTTGGAATTTATTTTCTGACTTAGAGATTTTTATTTCATTGGAATTGAATCTCTGTTTGCCACTTATTCTACCTCCTTGCACCAAACAAGTGTATAAAGCTACGGAGAAAGTGGATGAGCCACCTATGGTTCTTCTTGTTCCCCCCTAGGGATGACAAGCAACCTATGGTGGACCAACCCGCTCCTTCTCAGATGCACCTTGATAAAAAACAAAAAGGAATAAAGAAGCTAGGGAGCGTAGGCGTCGCCATTGTGCTCTTGCTCGCCAATCATGTGATGAAGAAAATATTGAAAATCATAACCCATCTATGCCAGAAGCAGTGCTTGATGACCCTCCTCCTTCACCCCTGTAGCCTAATCCTATACCTTCATCACTGCCACTATTGCATGCTTTCACTAATATTATCCTTCGACCTCCTATTGTCATCAATCTAGATGATGTCGACAAGGAGAATACTAGAATAGATGAAGAGGTACACAACACTTTGAATTCACTATTCTCCTCTTCCATGAGCATACATGATAATTCTCCTCGGACAAGTATTGATCTAGACTCTATTTTTACAATTGTTGTTGTCCCTCTCTTTAGTCGCCCGACTGAGATTTATAATGAGCAAGATTGGGAGGCAGATGAATTGCTTGATGATTGACAAGCATTTTCCTAACTAGTTTCTTTCTTTTTAGTTTTGTGTGGTGTCGTGTGTTCCCTCATATTGTTCTGTTTGATGTTTCCTCTCTTTGTGATCTTCTTCTATTTGTCTCTCGCTTCTTCTATATGTCGTGCATGCCTTTTCATTTTTCTCTTTTTATTTTTTCCTTCTATTTGGGGATGACGCAAGGCATTGAGACCGCAATGTCTCCTTCATGTTGACCCAAATGGACTCTTTTCCTTTTCTTTTGTTCTTTTTGCCTTCCATTTGGGGATGACACAAGACATTGACACCGTAATGTCTCCTTCATGTTGACCCAAATGGACTCTTTTTATTTTCTTTTGTTATTTTTTCCTTCCATTTGGGGATGATGCAAGGCATTGAGACCAGAATATCTCCTTCATGTTGACCCAAAATGGACTCTTTTCATTTTCCTTGGGTTCTTTTGGCCTTCCATTTGGGGATGATGCAAGGTATTGAGACCACAATTTATCCTTCATGTTGACCCAAATGGACTCTTTTCCTTTTCCTTTTTTTCTTTTTGCATTCCATTTGAGGATGATTCAAGGCATTGAGACAACAATGTCTCCTTGATGTTGACTCAAAAAAGGCTCTTTCTCCTTGTCTTTTTCTTTTCCTTTTGCTTTCGCCATCCTTTTGAGGATGATGCAAAGTGTCAGGACACCCTATGTCTCTTCCATGTTGAACCAAAACGACTCTTTATTTTCATTTGTTTTCGCTCTATTTGTGTCCTTCTTCCAGTTCTATGTATTTTGGGAGATGGTGACAGTTCTGAGCTCTCTACACAAATATTGTAGCAACGAATATACTGGCCCCAAATCCATAGATCCCTTATGTGCTTGTGGTTTTTCATTTTGGGGGCAACCCCCTTTCTCTTTTCTCTTCCCTTTTATTTTCTTTTACATGATGCAACCTTCCTTGGAAACATATTGCTTGGCATAGGGCTTTCCAAGTAGGATTTCATGTCCTTTTCTCTCTTTTTGCATTTTTCCTTTCTCTACTTTAAAGCAATTGCTCACAAAATGGTGTGTATCAATTCCTTTAAAGTGGAGGCATACATTGGCATTATTTATTTTGCATTTGCATTTTCTTTTCTTTGTCCTTGGTTCCTAGTGCAACCTTGTCACTTCACGTGATATGTTTTCTCGCTTATTGGATGACATTGGGTGTAATGTCCTTCATAAGTGTGACTTATTTTAGCATATTGCATTCCTCTTAGTGGCCTGATGTAGCACACTACATCCCCTAAGTTGCGAATTTTCTATCCTTTGATTGGTCCTCTTTTGGAGACATTAGACACAATGTTCCCTAAGTCAAAGACCTCATATGAACTAAATAAGACTCCTTAGAACACTTCTTTTACATTTTAAAAATATTTTTGTATTTTATATTCTGTATTTTTCCATATTACATTTTTGCATCCTTGCATACATGGCCAACTTCAATAACACAACTTGCATGCCTATAGTACCATCTTGCAATTGTTCATGAGTTCTAATTTCATCCAAGGATTTTCTTGTCTCATGAATTGTAAACCCTTGTCTTTTGTGGCACCTTATCAAATTTATTATGAGGTATACCTTTGGTATGGTTGAGTGGGAAGCCCAACTAGCGGCAAAAATTCCCCATAGCCACCTTTGCGTGTGTGTGAGTACATACCAACCAAGAATATGTTTATCACCCTTTTAGGCATTCTCACCCAATGTACAACCAAAAGTATTGTTGGCCCAGAGTGAGTACACCTTTCCTTTCGGACAAACAACCTAGATCTGATCCACAACTAGCTAGATAAATGGTTGAAGCTTGATCCAACTTTTTCTCTCTCTTCACTCTCTCACATCACTTCTTGTGTGATCTTTTGTGCTTATGTTTGGTTTTCCATGGGATCTTGATCTTAGGAGCTTGATCATCCCTCTTGATTGATGTCATCTTGTCTTGCTATGATGAATACATTGGATCCCTCTCGATATGCATGACTTGACTACTTTAGTGTGAGTTTGAAGCAAGTTCATCCTCTCACTAAAGTGGGGGCTAAATGTGTCACCAAAAACTGTAGCCTTTGACACTTTTTCACTCATTTGGGCCTTTTCCCTTGGATTTTCGCCTTATTTTGCTTTGATATGATGTTGTAATGTAGTCAACACATTCACATTAGGTTGAAATGCTTGTAAATAAACAATAAACTAACAGTGTTTTACAAAGGTGTTGTGAAGTGTTGCGACACATCTTCCCACTTTTCTAAGACCCTTTCAACATAATTCACTGAAACAACCCCTTTTTACCCCTTTCCAAGCCTTGTGTCAAAGTGTTGTAAGGTGTTGTAATGAATTTTCACACTTCCCTAGGCTTGTCATCACTAATTTAACCCTTCTTAATGATAAATTGGTCCCTTAATGTACTTCTAGGACCGACTTAAGTGTGTTTAGAGAGGAAAGTCTGATAAATATCATTTAACACCTTTTTATTGCTGACCACCACTTGAATTTTCCCAAGTGGACTAGGTCGCCACCTTGGGCGACCTAGTCCCTTTTGGCTTAAAATTCAAAATTAAAGCATAAATCTAACAGGAATTTACCTGCAAAACCCTAGTGTTAGCCTATCAAGTGACATTTTTAGGATATTAGGACATATCTTGTATAAATAAGGGTTTTCATCCTCATTTCACCCCCCCTAACATCATTTTTCATCTTCACAAGCAATCTTGCACTCAAGCTTCCCAAGCAAGCATTCAAGCACAAGTCACTTTAAGCAACCTCCATTTGATTTGGTTCTTACATGTTGCAGACTTCAACAATAAAGGATTTGGTGAGTGTTTACATTGGTTTGTCATTCAATCATCTTTCCTTTCATTTCTATTATCATTTGGGTTTGATTACCATTAATGGGGTTTGACTAAAGAAAACCCCTATTCTCTAACCCTAACATTTTCTTTGTCTTCACATGTGTACTTTGTAGGTTGTATGCAGATTTGGCAAGGAATCAAGTGTTGAAAAGGGTACCATTATTCCATTCAAGTCAAATCAAGTCATCAAACCCTAGGAGGAGCAAAAGGATACCTTGCAAGTTAGTTTTTGAAGATTCAGACACATGCATCTACATTGAAGGAAAGTAAAAGTGCGGACCCACAGATTCAGACTTTGAAACTCCTAGAAGTACTAGGAGAACTAGGTTGCCATCATTGGCGATTTGGTCCCTATACTAGGCCTGAAAAAGGTTTTTGATATTTTTGGATACCCTTTTTCCCGAGACCCAATCTGGCAAAGTTTCCTAGCAGAAGGACTAGGTCGCCCATTTTGGCGTAAGTGTCCCTGTGTAGATTTTCAGCAAAATCTAGAACCTTCAAGGACTCCTCTGTAATTTTCAATCCATAGGTGCACAATATTTGTATTTTCCAGTTTCCTTCCAGATTGCATACATTTAGGGCATTTAGTTTAGCTTGCACATAGTTTATATTTGTTTTCATTTCTCTTTCATAGTTAGTTTAGTTTCATTTCATTTCAGCATTTAGCCACACTTCTCACACACACCACAACCCTATTTAGCCCATACCCTTTGAATGCAATCACCAAAAAAACCATATCATCAAGTGGAAAGAGAGTCATTCCTAAACCAAGAGCTCCTAGGTGAAAAACCCTAGGGGCCTAATTGGGGGAATCCTCTTTCCCTTTTTAGCATAACCTTTTTGGTGGTTCACTTATGATATGATACATAAAGTGGATAAGTATTATAAGATTGTGACAAGTGTCTTAATCTTATGATATGAGACATAGAGTGATAAATACCCCATGTGGACCCTAAGTAAACTTAATTAATGTGTGAAAAGAACCTAAGTGGATAACTAACTTGGAAATGCACTAGTTAGATAAATTACCCCTTTCACACCAACACCCCCCTTAAGTGCAACCTAGGGAGAAGTATACAATGTAAAGATGAAAATATGGGTCTCGACTACTAGGCCTAATGAGGTACCCATATATATATAAATCTCTCACAAATAGAGAAAAGGAGAAAAGCTAGTGGGGAAAAACTCCTCTCTAAAATAGAGAGAGAAGGACTAAGTAGCCTCCCCTAAGGAGGACACCAACCACACCCCAAGCAAAGCTTGCAAATGAAGGAACTTTCTCTTAATGAAGGGTTTGTTGAAGATGTTTGTAGTCTGATTTGATGTCGGTCAATACTTGAGTCCAATGATCTCACCATGAATTAGCTCTCGAATGTAGTGCATATGGATGTTGATGTGCTTGTTCTGCTGATGATTAACCAGATTGCAAGAGATTTGAATCACACTCTAGTTGTCGCAATAGATGACTATGGGCTTCCAAAATGGAATGCCAAACTTAGTGAGAATGTTCTGAAGCAAGGTGGCTTCAATAGTAACATTAATTTCTCCTCGATACTCAACCTCTATAGATGAAAGAGCAATAGCAAACTACTTTTTACTCAACAAATAAAATGGACCAAAACCGGGGGAGAAGAAATAGCTTGAAGTAGACTTATGATCTTGAGAATCACCTGCCCAATCTAAATATGTGTGTCCCACCAAGTCAAAATCCACGCTCGTTGCATAATGAATCCCATAGTTGTGAGTACCCTTGATGTAGTGAAGAATCTGCTTAGTTGCTTTCCAATGCAACTCATGTGGCTCCTGTATGAATCGAGAGACCATGTCTATTGCATATGAAATATCAGGCCTCGTATGAGACTACCAATAAGTTGTTGATACAAAGTGCCATCAGCCAAGGGTGAAGAAATCTGAGCCTCAAGTTTGACCCCTAACAAGAATGGAGTTAGCGCAGGCTTACAATCAACCATATGAAACCTTTCGAGCATATCAAGTGCATACTTAGACTGTGCAAGAGTGATACCTGAGGAATACTGAGTGATCTCAATCCCTAAGAAGCAGTGCAACAAGCCCAAGTTTGACATCAGAAATTGATCACGAAGGTTGGTTTTCACTGCTTGAATGGTGAATGAGTGACTCCCTGTGATCAACAAGTCATCAACATAGAGAACCAAGAAGATGTGAGTATCATCCTATTGCAATATGTAGACATTAGGATTAGAATGACATCAAGTGAACCCAGCTATCAGAAGGAAGGAGTCCATCTTGGCGTACCAAGCTCAAGGGTTTTGTTTAAGGCCATAGAGAGACTTTCAAAGATGACACACAAGTGAAGAATCCTAAATGAACCCCTATGGTTGCTCCATTTATATCTAATTTTGAAGATCACCATGAAGAAAAGCACTTTTCACATCCATCTGATGAGCATCCCATCTATGTGTTGCAGTTATAGTAAGAACAAGTCAGATAGAATTCATTTTGGCAATTGGTGCAAAAGTCTCAGAGTAGTCAATCCTTGGAACTTGGGAGAATCCTTTGGCAACCAAGTGTGCCTTATACTTGTCAACTAACCCATCTACTACATATTTTGTTTGATAGACCAACTTGCATCGAACAAGTTTCCTTCCCTTAGGAGGTGGTACAAGATCCCAAGTATGGTTCCTCTCCAAGGAGCCAAACTCTTCTCGCATGACTGAATCTCAATTAGGGACACTAGAAGCTTCCCAAAAACGTTTGTGGATCGGAAGTTGAAGCAAGGAAGATATGTGGAACATATTGAAACTGTGATCTTTTTCTTCTATAATCTAAAGGATCACCTACCTAATTGCCTACTGACTACAAAATCTGACGAGCCCAAATAGGCCCTATAATTGGAGGAGGAGAATCATCATCCTTTGAAGATGAATTGTGTGCATCCTCATGATCACTATCATCATCTGAAGTGGAGGAAGAAGACTCCTCATCATGATTTAAAGTATTATGAACCTCTAAAGAACTATCATCATGATACAAGGACTCCAAAGTGATGGTGGTAGGAGAAGTGTTGAGAGAAGGAGTGGAAGAACTCTCCTCAAATTGAACACTCCTCTTAATGAACAACTCATGTGTGGTAGGATGAAGAAGCCTATAGCCTTTGATATCACCTAGGTAACCAACAATTATGCAAGTCTTGCTCTGTGGATCCATAGCCTTGTGTTTTTTTGCTGGAATGCGGGCCCATGCACTAGAGCCAAACACTCGAAGTGATTAACTGACGGTTTTCAAACGGTCCAAGCTTGAAAAGGAGTTGCCCCCTTTATAGCTTTGTGGGGAACACGATTCTGGATATAACACACACAGTTAATGTCTTCTACCTAGAAAGGTGGTGCTAAAGACTTGGAGTGAATCATACAATTAGCCATCTCTTTCAAGGACCAATTCTTTCATTCTACAACTCCATTTTTCTAAGGACTATAGGGGACTATATGTTGCAAATCAATGCCCTATGAAGCACAATACTACACAAACCTATGGTTGACATATTCCCCCCATTATTTGTATGTAGAACTTTGATAGATTTTTTAGTTTGTTTCTCTGCAAAAGACTTATACTCCAAAAATGAATCAAATACTTTAGAATTTTGTTTGAGAAAGTACACAATGGTGTACCTGGAGAAATCCTCAATGAATGTCAAAATATATCGGGCTTTATTGAAAGATGGTTATGGAAATTGTCCTGCCAAATCACTATGTACCAACTCCAAATGATGTGAGCCTCTCTAAGATTTACTTGTGTCAAACTTCCCTTCAGGATGCTTGCCAAGAATGCAACCATGACAAACACCTTTAGAAAAGAAAACTGCAGGAAATCTTGTAACCATGTCTTGTTTGTTGAGTTGCTGCAAGTAGCAGTAGTTCAAGTGGCCAAACCATTGATGCGACAAATTACTCACGTCATCTAAATGAGTGAGTAGAACCGTTGAAGGAGGATCAAGAACAAAGTGAGAAATTTGCAGTTTCTATTTTTGAGGAGTCAAGTTGGAAGTTACCATTTACAGGTGGAGTTGTGCATGAAGGCAATATCTATTTCATGTTGAGTTTGCATGGAAGGTGCACTTTGGAGGTGCAGTCATATTTTGGTAGGTGCAAATTTTGCATGTGTAGGTTTAGTGAAAATTGGAAATTGCAATATTAGATGTGGTGACATGTGGAAACTTATCGTTATGCATGTGCAGTGGTTTTGATGATTTCCATGTTACATCTTTGCCTTTGGCATTTGGTTTTAGAAATATCTAGTTAATGGATTGTAAGCTCCTATATGTTTGGCACTTGTATTTTGGAGTGGTATATTGATGTTTTGTTGAAGTACCATTATGTTGTTGGAATTACTCTAGAATCAAGAAGTGTGAAGACTCCCACAAGAGCATAGCTCTAAAATTATAATGTATCTTGTTTGTTGTTGGTTAATAATATAATTGAGTTGTATTTTGGAGTGTGGGGTTTTTCTCCCATAAGGTTTTTCCACATGTAAATTTTGTGTTGTGGTTTCATTGTTTTATTTGTTTATGATATGTGTTTGCATCTAATGATGTAACAACTTAAAGGTGTTTAAGAAATTTTTATAACTCTCTCTTGCTTAGATTGGTGTAGGAAGCATCTTTTGTGCACTCAACTTCCTTTCAATCTCTTTGTTAACCATGTGCATAATCATAATCCATAATTAAGTGGGATTAACCCACTCCAATTACCCACACCAACCACCTTGTCCTCATTAAATTTCCCCTTTTGGAAAAGATCCCATGTCCTTGGAGACATGTGTCTTTCTTCCAAAAGTACCCAAGCCCCTTGGACAAGAATTACCTTTATGGGAAATCTTCCAAGGTACCATCAAAGTACCCTCATTCCTCTCAAATCACCCTTGATCTCATGATCTAATCCTTGCAATCCATCATTTTTTCTCAAAAATCTATATAACATCCCAACATTTAGTCATTTTGAACAACTCACATTTTTATGAACGTGTCATTGAATGTTGTCAAAATTATGTCGTGAGCACACATCGAATGCAATCAAATTGGGAAAATCTACATAATAGGGAGTCTAACATAGTTTATTTTTGTTGACTTAAATGTTTGTTTGGATTTATTAGGCCTAATCCAGGTGTTTGTTAGAATTTATTTTTGTTTAATTTTATTTTCTATTATTGTCCATGTTGACACATTTTCTTGCACACAATTCTATTGGGAAAATATTTTTTAATAATATTTAGGATAATTGCAGATTGCTTTTAACAATGTGTTGTTTGTTAGAATGAATGTATATTGAGTTTAGGATTCTAAATTTATGAAAATTCTTGGTGATGGTCTAGAACATTGCAATGGCACTCACAAAGTCATAACCTATCATTTATTGGTAAACAAAATGAACTAGTGTATTTATATTATTTTTTTTGTAGTTTTGTTGCCAAAGTGTATCTAGTTGTTGTTAAAGTACTAATATAGATGGATGTTGTTGAAGTCTCTTCAATTGCTATTGAAGTGTTGTTGAAGATTATTCCTAGTTGATGAAGATGGCATTGTGGCTACTAAAGATCAATTAAGGTACATAAGAGATTGTAGTTGTTGAAGTGTTGTAGAGGGGGGAAAATTGTTGCAAAAGTTTGTATGTGCTTGTTGAAGAGTTGATTTAAGGCAATGAGGCTATTGAAGCACACATTCTGAAATAGCCAAATTGCTACCACAATGCATGAAGGAGATATAATAAATATTGCTACTCATTGATCAATTGTTGAATGTAAAAGGCTATCTTTTGGTCTAATTTATTGCATTGGCAAAAAGGATGGCAAAATGACAAATATAGTAAATTGTTTTTTTGAGTTAGAGGCTAGAGAAATATATTGGTTGGTTGATTATTTATTTATTATCGATTTTTAGATTGGAGTATATGTGCTTTTGGGTGGTTTTCTTAGATAGTTGGGTAGTTGCAAATGTACAAATATTCCTCTTCCACAACAACCATCTATCTTTAAGGAAGTAAAAAAACTAGAGAGGCGATACAAGAGAAACTTTGAAACTCTTCAAGGGTCCAGTTAGCTCGAGATGCAACCCTCATAATAGTTACAAACATAGAAAAAGGTGTACGATTCTTGTGGTTGGAAAGTAAAGTGGAGGCATGAGAGTATGAACTTGATATTATAATACTTCAAAAAATCATATTGATGGTATTGTACTCCTTGTAAAGGCACCAACTAATGATTAGAGGCTAAAAACATACCCTTCTTTGTAATTTTTTACTCATCTTGGATATTCTCCAAAGGAAACTATTATGTCATTTATCTTCTTTCTTGTGTGTACTCTATTATTTATTATTTCTTGTGATATAAGAGGGATTCACTACACACGAGTCTCCTTATTCTCAAGAGATCACCAGGGAATGAACTGCCCTTATACACCTCAACTTGAACAAATCGATGAAACTGTGAAAGAAAGCAGGAGAATGATCTCAAACCTCGAGAGAGAGAGAGTTCAAGATTTCCACCTTTGTTTGAGGAGCTCTCGGGTAAAAGACGTCAACACAGTTTCAGGATGCCAATGTGGCGCGCTGTTGTCTAAAAGACATGTTGGCATCCTAGGTCATGGAGAGCTTAGGGACTCAAGCGGATGAAGCCGAATCTCACTACTAGACTCGGGTTAAGAACATAAAAGACCAGATAATTGACAAAAGCTAAAAACTAAAGGAAAACACAAAGAACTCAAACTAGGATTACCTGTTGGAGTGAAACTACACTGAGAGGGTGGGGGCAGTGAATCAGTGTTTATAAATTCTTAACCGATTTAAACTGAAACTGAAAAGAGCCATACATATGTTCTCATTTATCAATGATAGTGTCATTCATGTATTGGAATGCAATCATATAAATTGAAATGAGTAATGTAACATTGCATTTTAAAGCAGTAAAGTACTAAAGAAAAAGAGTCACAGAGACACAATAGACACAAGATATGCCGAGTGGAAAACCCTCCCGGGGTAGAAAAACCACTCTTGAACCTGCTGCCTTTTTCAGGCTTTCATTTCAATAATTTATTTTGATAAAGCGTCAATGGCTAATTTCTGAGCACCGACTCAAGGAGCATCAACCCCTCTATTTAGAGACACTAATATTAAGGAGCACCAACCCCTTCCCTGATATACACTAGAAAAAACAATAGTATAGAGGATCTCTTTGTTTCATTTGATTTCTGTCAAGTGCCTCTTGATAGACAAAACATAGAATTTTCAAGAGTCAGAATTGACTCTTCAGAATTCCATGCATTATCTAATCTCGATGTATCTTGAGGAAAATCCTATCACTGTTACAATACAGTCTCATCAAACTATTTTACAATAATACATACTTTCTTTCTTTTCTCACTATTTGATTTTCAATCTTTTCCCATTCAGAAATCTACAAATCTGAATACACACTGTGTTTTCCAATTTTCAGCATCAAAGAACATAATAGACTTCCAGAACTCTAAATACTAATACCCCTATTTTTCGTTTTTGATTTTCTATCATGATTGAACCCTAAACTCACTGGTTTTTCCTTTTTCAGAAAAACATCATTACAAATTGAAAGTATTACAACTGTCTCTTGAATTTCACTTTCCAGAAAAGGTTTTGCAAGGTTGTTTTTCAGGTTACATAATGACTGTCAAGTCAGATCTGATGTTGCAGTGTTCACGAAAGAAAGATTCTTTCTTTCTGTTTAGGATAGAACATCAATGACCAAGAATAGAAGAGTGACAAAGCTTGTCTTCACTAGAAGCCTGCACATGCAGTGCTAAAACAAATGCAATGAGAGCACATCATTTAAAAATGAAATGATAACCATTTTTCTTGACTAGACCAGCAATGCATCATAAGTACTTTTAGCAAAAAGAAACCACTTTCAGATTTTACCCATATGTAGTAATGAAGAATGCATATACCCAAGGAGATTTGACAAATAAGCTTCAATAAAAGAGAGATAACTGAAACCCCAACCAACATGCAACCGAAAACCAATAACCAAGCATTTTAACAATTACCCACAAATTCCAATGAGGCTGAGAGAATATTCTGAAATCTATGTCCAATAGAGTGACTAAAAAACTCAATAAATTGAAATCATTGTGAAGTGTGACTGAAATACCTTCACAGGAAACGTTATGCATGAACCCAGATAACCATATGCAAAGATTGGATGGTATTATCATTACCCATAACCAAACAACACAAATCCTTAATATAACTGTCATGATAACCCTTAATAGAAATTTGCAGTCATGTTTTCAACCTTAGAAGCAAATATTTTTGACTCTTTCAGGAAAGTAATAGTCGTTTTCTACTTTTCACTTTGCAAAAGAGAGAAAGAACAACTTCATAACTATTTTGCTTGACCAAAAATGGATCTACAAACCAATCTAAGGAAGAATACCTGGTAGATGAATGTTGTTGTCAAAGAGTGATTACCAGATCTGCAGAGGAGAGGAAACAACCTCACACCCTTCAAAAAAGACGTGCTTGCAGCCAACAGAAGGAAGAGAAGTGGAGCGACTTCTGTGGAGAGCTCCTGACTGCTCCCGATCTGCTGTCGAACAACAAAAAAGCCAAAGGAAACCAGAAGTGGCCAAGGTGGAGGATGCATGGTGGCGGCCAGAATGTGGGCAACACAAAAATGTGAAACAACGAAACTTTTTTGCCCTAACCTAACTCAACAAACAAGTGCGAATTACTTTGCAAAAGAAGATAGGCGTTTGGAGTCCGAAAAAGGACAGTGAATAAACATACTCATTATACCATGTCAAGTCCGTGGGCTTATCCAAGGGTTACATATCGACAACCATTATGGTATTTTTTTGATTTAGACAATGAGTAAAGCCAACACAATGATGCCAACATTATTTCATGAAGGGGCGAAAAACATAAGACTTTAGGTTTCCACAAAGTCAAGGCAAGGTCACATTCAAAGTGACATAAACAATAATTAACCAATGCCATTAGCTGCAGTCAGTCTTAAGGCTGAATTAACTATTAACCAAATGACCCAACTCTCATAAAAAATGGAGGATCAAATAGAATGCCCTTTCAAATGCCACCATGATGAGATCCAATGCAAGTAATTTCCAATGCCTTAGTACAAGTAGCAAGATATTATGCAATTCTCCATACCAAATACCATTAACCAAAAGTAAAGGAATGAGCAGTGTTCCTCAAAGCTTGAATGCACTAAGATAGCCAATATTCCTTGTATCAATTTCTCTGACTGTGAGTAGAGAAGTATACCTCTGAGAATTTTAAGACCGTTTTTAAATTCAAGATTGCTTGTTACTGATCAGGCCAAAACTAGTCAACCTGTATAAACATAATTGAGATCATCATTGAACCAGTAATAGATTAAACCAGAAATGTATCACTTGATCAAATGGAGACAAATGACTTGTAAGCAAAATACCTCAACAACCATTTGTAAACTGCAGATGAAGTTAAATGATCAGTGCCACCAAGATAATAAAACCAATGATGTGAATGTGCCAAACAAAAATATGTATCAACTGAGAAGATAACCATCAAGATGCCAGATAATTATAAGATGACATCAAGGAAAAAATGGTATAAGAGGGATTCAACATTACCTTCGTGCATCTGACTCTTTATTGTAAGCTTCACTTCGTAACCTATGCACAAAAGATCGAGGGGAAAGTGTTGGGGTTGTATAGGGGTATGCCTTAGTCAGACCCCTATTTTGGTTCCTACCTCCATAGACATCCAAGTTTGGAAAAGAGCATAAAGGAAGTAAACAAAGTGTGAGGTGAAAGAAAAATCCGCTTTGGAGTAGAGCCCGCACCACAAAGTAGTAAATGAGATAGTAAAAAAGAGTAATAGGGAGAGAGAGCATTACCCAGGGGTTGAGACCCTCTTTCAGAGCACACAGACACACTGCTATGTTCTTGCTTGAGAGGTGGTAGCTGCTTGAGAGCTTGTTGTTGCTAGAGGGACCTCAGTCCAGCATGGCTTCACTTGTAAAAGTGCTCCTATACAAGGATAGAATTTACTCAAGACTAGAGCAAGTAGTAACAATGCTTTCCACTGATGACTTCCAACCCCAAAATGAGAGTCAAAAAGGGGATTTCATGCATGCAAGGGTGACATAGAGTCATTACACTTGAGACCTAACCAATAGGACACGTTTCGCTAGGGTCAGGTTTCTAGATTTGTCGTTTCAAACTTGGAAAACCGCCAATATGCTAGTGCGTCACGCAGGCGTCTGCACGCCATGCAGGTGTCCAAAGCCCAGATTTTTGAGAAACGCCTTGTTAGGCCTTTGTCGTCTCACCATGTGTTCGTATGGAGTAAGAACTGTGAAATTCTGACTCATGGGATTTTTCCATTAATGTTCCTAAGGTGTCATAAATGCTAGGAAAGATGCGAAAATGTGGAATTGCCCGGGCTAGGTGCAATTCTGTGACATTACATTTTTCCCCCACTTTAGTGGGCTCGATTTTGGAAAAAATTAGCCTTGCTAAACTAGAGAAGAGAAAATTCCACTCGGATTTTGGATTTTATAGAAATGTGTGACAAAATAGAGAGGTTGCAGAGGTCACCAAGGTCGAGCTATCCAGTACTGAGAATTTCCCCAGTTTCTGAGCTCAACAAATAGCGAAACCACGATCATGAAAAAATCATCAAAACTGTATCCTGCAAAACTAACATTTTGAGTTAATTTCGAAAAAAAATGGAAGAAACTACCACAAAGAGAAGAATGATGAAGAAAAAGTCATCGATTTAGAGGAAAAAATATGCTCAAGAGGTGACTATATGCCCCCTCCTGATTTTTCCCCCAACATGGTGGGGTAAAGTTAGGAGAAATCGGGAAGCCACAAACTCTAGGAAAAATGGGCCCCGAGGGGCCTATATATACCTAGGTGGACCCATAGAAGGGTCATTTTCACTATTCACTGTGAGAAAATTGTTGACTTTTGTGAGAGAAAAGTCAGCAAAATGCCGAGCAGGAGAGAGTATGATGCACCGAGGCTAGAATAGCTACGCGAGGACATCGTTGAGGGTCACGAGGTGGACCAGGTAGGCCTCTAAACCTCGTTTTTGTGCATTTTTCCACTCATCGAGGTGCGTAAGCGTCCTAAATCCGTTCTTGTGTCCTTGATACGCGTTGTCATCCATGACATGCACTAGGGTCCCATATTTGCGCTAACGTCCCAAGGACACATACGCAACGTGCAGACGTCTGCACGGCGCGCATATGTCCTTTTTCACTTTTTCTTATCACTATAATATTTCTGACTTAGAAATTTTTTACTTTTTGCACAAGTATCCAGAGATCCGAGAGCATCTCGGAGGGCGAGCATTCTGACTCATCCGGAAGTAGAGGGATCACCTTTCTCAGGACGAGGTCACACACCTGGAGCAAGTCGGTCTCTGGAACGTATTCAGTATGCTAGAGATGCGATACCATGAGAGGATTCTCAGTGCTCTGATGGAGGGGTGGGATGACACTACATCATCTTTCCAGTTGCCATGTGGAGAGATGACTATCACTCTCGAGGACATCTATCAGATCCTTGGGTTATCCATCCATGGATAGTGGGTGGCCCTAGATGACACCTGATCGGCACAAGAGCATAGCGAGGGTGTCCTCTACTGCACAGGGAGAAAAAATGGCGGCAACGAGACAAGTCACATCTATACTCAGTGGTACAACCAATCGAGGACTACAATGTCATTGCTATGCTGAGTGATGGTTGTCACAGTCACCTTCCGCATCACTATAGATGGGTGAGGCTCACAACTTCACGAGGGCCTTTTCCCTATCATCAGAGAGATGGTAGAGTAGTAGACTGTTTTTGCCTGGGGGCATAGCTTGTTGGCACCCCTATACTAGGAGCTTGGGTGGTATGTGCACTATGAGTACCAGAGTCTTACAACATGCACACTTTTGCAGGTGTGGGCTTTCGCCCACATCATGTGCACCTGACTAGTCGATTTTCCCTAGCGACGGTTGTATCAGATCCCTATGGTCCAATGGTAAGATATGATAGGCCATTGGTGTTTTGGGGATTTACAATTTTCGAGGCTATAGTTTGACATTGTTGCCATGGGAGAGGTTCATTGGAGATCCTACCAATATTTCAGGTGGGTCGATGATAGTAGGTTCCCGAGGAACCTACAATGGGACCATTTTTTGGATGGTTGCCATGATTTTGTTATTGTCCCTTAATTATTGGAGTCGGGTCATGTGACAACACGACCGTATTCAGACCATACCACTTGACGTGCCCACATACAACAGATCACACCACAGTGTAGTGAGGGTAGGTGATCGCCCTCGCCCTTCTATTACATACATTGTCTTCTCGGATGATGATGAGCTCAACCATGATTTGCTAGCCATGGTGGTGACATATAATGTTCTGGTAGCAGTGAATTTCACACGATTGTGGGAGCAACATCATCCTACTCTAGTTTTCAGTGAGGGTGCTTCGAGAGGGGACCCTGACCCACAAGAGGACGTGCCCCACCAACCCCCACAAGATAGGAGGAGAGGCCGCTAGTAGGGTGACGCGAAGGAGGAGCCGACACAGGAGGAGGAGGTGGCACCCACAAGGCCGAGGCGTTAGAGGAGATTAGATCCCCTCGTAGCTACCCCTATCTCATCAGCGCCACTAGTCTCCACCATCCCAGTAGCAACAACACAAGCGTCGCCAAGGTCAACCACCGATACCTGCAACGCAAGCCCTAGTGTCAACCCACACCTTGATCCCACATGGCAGCCAGGGGATCTAGGGATACATAGTACAATACTATCATGTTCATGCTTTTCATCTTTTTGTTTACGATTATTTATATATGCCATTTGATACTGATTTTTGTTTCTCTCTTTGTGGTTGCATAGGACACATAGGGATGGACTGGGCTCATAGCTTAGTGTATTTCAGAGGTGGCCCTTGTCGGGCCGATCCAGGGGATAGTCCTTGAGGCCTACTGTTTGGTTTCAACAGGGATACATACTCCCACTTTTGAGCTGGTAGCGTGTGTGAGGACTGCGTATGAGGAGCAGGGTGCAAAGGTCATACAACTAACTACAGAGCTGATAGCCACTCGGGAACAACGAGATTAGCTGTCGGGGGAGTTGCAGATGGCACTCATCGAGAAAGATGCTACAGTGAGGAGGGTTGATGTCGCTGAGGTGGTGTGTGACGCTCTTCAGAGCCACATCGATGAGCTCGACGTGTAGCTGGCAGTTGTGATCCTGACACATGTTCAACGGCTATAGCAGGAGTTGATCGAGGCGAATATGGACATTTGTTCATTGCAGGGGAAGCTTAGAGGGATATAAGTGGGTTTATCTGTATCACGCTCACACCAATCTCACTCGCAGACCACTATGCAACCTCCTCTTGTGGTACCAGAGTGGCCACCAGAGCCAGATGGCTCAAGGATCCATGCACCACAAGGATAGGAGTCCCTCTTCTGTATATCATTTTTTTAGTCGGATATAGATACACATATATACTTGTAAATATTTTGTATAGACACATGTTCAACAACCACTCATGTTTTATAGCAGTGGTCCGATACATGTACATGACATTTGATTCATACATTGGACATATATATATCGGTTTGAGTATCATGCTATGGATGTTATTTGTATGGATGTATGTTTACATTAGATGCTAATCGTGATTTAATTAAACATGTTTGGGTACATGTTAATTAAATACTATGATGATCTAATTACTTTGAAAGATACAATATGATGTATGGATACATAGCATAGTTAGACACATATAGGTATGTTTTATCACACACACACATGGTCGCGTCATAAACACACAAAAACTTTGTAATGTGAAAATGAGAAAATGTCAATATATGCAGTATTACTACCTTCTAGGGAGAACACCACACATGTGACACGTTAGTACACTACGTATAGTATCTGCGAAGATGCATTGCATTAACAGGCTCTTTTAAAGGTGTTCCATCCATAGATGATAATCTATAGGTACCTGAACCATACACAAAAATCATGATGTAATGACCTAACTAGTTAGGACTAAACTTCCCTTTCTGATCAGGTGGTGCGTTTACATTTCGCTGATTTTCATATAGAACCAGGTCTCCTAGCTTAAAGGTCCTAGGAAGCACACCCTGATTATACTGTCTTGATAACGACCGCTGATAAGCTTTAAGATGATCGAGGGCCTGTAAATAGTGCTCATCGAGCATCTCTAGCTGATGCAAATGAATAATTTGGTAGGTTTCATCGCTAATTAACCATCTAAGGGAAACCCAGAAAGATGGAATTTCCAACTCCAGAGGCATGATAGCTTTTGTGCCATACACAAGGTTATAAGGCACCATTCCTGTCGCCGTATGAATACTCATGTGATAAGCCCACAAAGCATATGTTAATTGAATATGCCAATCCCTACCATGTTTATTAACTTTTTTATGAAGAATGAGTTCAAGAGTTTTATTAGAAGCTTTCGCTTGACCATTGGATTGTGGATAATACGGTGTGGAAAACTTGTGTTGGATATGAAATTTCTCCAAGAATTTCTTTACTTCCTTGTTTTTAAAGGGTGTACCATTATCAGAAACAAGTGTAGCGGGAAGCCCAAAATGAGAAATGATATTGTTCAAGAGGAAGGTACAGATAGTTTCACCATTCATGGATCGAAGTGGAATAGCTTCGACCCATTTTGTGAAATAATCCGTAGCCGTAATGATAAAGGTATGTCCTTTGGAAGAAGGAGGTGATATTTTTCCAATAATATCCTACCCCCATTTTTGCAAATGGCCAAGGAGAAGTTTGATTATGTAACTCCTGAGTGGGAGCATGGATAAGACGATTATGTTGTTGAAATTGAAGGCACTTCTTGACAAAACCGAAGGAATCTTGTTCCATTGTTTGCCAATAGTATCCCATGTGTACCAGTTTTCTCACCAGGGATCTACCACCAAAATATCCACCCCCAGAGCCCAGGTGGGCTTCTTTAAGGGCAAGGGGTATTTCTATTTTAGTGAGGAACCTTAGCAACAAGTCATTATAAGCTTTACGATAAAGAATGTCAGATAAGATGACATAACATGCTGAAAGCTTTCGTATACGAGTGCGATCATCTTTTGTCACATCAATAAGAAAGTTTCCACTCTTTAAATAATTGTAGATACTAGAGAACCACTCTCTTGAGTTTACATGGAAACAAGCCAGAGCCTCGGGCCTAGGTTGGTCGGAAACTGCCGGGGTTTGTGTGACCTGAACCACAAAGTGATATTCTTTTGTATCCTCTTCTGAAGGTACCAAGGAAGCAACACTTGCCATGGCATTTGCATGTATATTTTCTCTCCTAGGGACACTATATATTGTGAAAGAGGTAAATTGATTAAGCAAGGACAAAGCGAGGTCTCGATATTAGGACAATCTACTTTGTTTAGCTTGATAAGTTCCCATAATATGATTCACAATAAGTTCAGAGTCACCTAGTATACGAAGATGTTTAGTCTTTAACACAATCGTGGCATGCAAACCAACAATAAGAGCTTTGTACTCATCAATATTATTAGTACAAGGAAAATCTAACCGAAAGGATAGGGGGACTGGTTTGCCTTCAGGGGATATTAGGACCACACCTACTCCATAACCAATTTGACACCTCGATCCATCAAAGTACATTTTCCATTTGAGGTCATAGTTAATCGTGAAAATATTCTCATCAGAAAATAGATCCAACCTAGGGAAGGAGCGAGATGAGGGAGTGTCTGTTAATTGATCAACAACCGCTTGTCCCTTTATTGATTTTTGAGTGATAAATTTTATATCAAACTCATAAAGCAACATGACCCACTTTGCGAATCTTCTCGCAAGGTCAGCGCTAGAGAAAAAATGTCTCAAAAGATTTTTTTTCACTATGACATGAGTTTAAACATGCAAGAGATAGTACCTCAACTTCTGCGTAGTGAATACAAGAGCAAGGCATTTCTTCTCCATGGACGAATAACGAGTTTCATAATCGACAAGGATGCAACTAATGTAGTAGACCGCTCTCTCTCTTCCTATGTCATCATATTGAGCTAGTAGAGTTGCCAAAGCGTATGGTGATGCAAGAAGGTAAAGCAGGAAGGGTCTATCTTGCATAGCTGGCATCAATACATGAGAATTGGTCAAGTAAGCTTTTATCGATTCAAAGGATTTTTGACACTCTTCATCCCATATGAAGTGAACATCTTTTTTTAGTAAGCAAGTGAAAGGGAGGGTACGATCAACCAACTTAGATATGAATCTACGAATCACCTGAATCTTCCCCTGTACACTTTCCAACTCGGTGATGTTCCTCGGTGGAGGCATGCTAACAATAGCATCAGTCTTATTCGTGTCAACTTCGATTCCATGATAGGAGACTATAAACCCAGGAAGTTTACCAACGTCTACGCCGAAGACACACTTATGGGGGTTGAGTCTCATCTTGTAAAGTCAAAGTCTTTTGAAGATAAGACGAAGGTTCTTCACATGATCTTGACGACTTACAGACATCGCCAAGATGTCATCAACATAGTATTCTAATATTTTATGAATGAAATCATGGAATATTAGGATCATCACTCATTGGTAAGTTGCTCCTACATTCTTTAAACCAAAGGGCATGACCACATTACAGAAAGTACCCCAAGGGGTAGTGAAGGCCATTTTGTACTGATCGTCCGGGTTATTACAGATTTGATTATAACTCGAGAAGCCATCCATAAAAGGTAACAATGCATGGCCTATGGTCGAATCCACAATCATATCTATGTTAGGTAACAAAAAATCATCCTTAAGAGAAGCCTTGTTAAGGTCTCAAAAGTCAATGCATATACGAATACGGACGTCAAGTTTGCTAACAGTGACTATATTCAAAATCTAAGGGAAATAGTGTTGTGCGCATTTTGCACACACACCCCACCGTTTGTAGGGACCCTCTTTTTTCGCTCCCGACGGGCTTCTTTGCTCCCATATCATTTTGTGTACCCCTAATTTTTTTGTCCTAGTTGGTCAATGTGCCCTTCAAAGTCTCATTTTTGGCTGACCATATTTTTCCCCTAAAATAAAAATGGCTAAGTTTTGCATTTTTCAGGCTTCGCTACCCCCCCGCTCTCTCGATTTGCTTTTTCCTTCATTCTTTGACTTTGGGGATAGATTTCCTATGGATTTTGGATGTTTTTGTGGTGCCTAAGTGAACTAACAAGGTTTTATTAAGTTTCAAGAAGTTTTGAAAATTCCAAAACTATATTTCTGCAGTAGCATTCCTGCAAACAACATTTCCAGAACGACATTTCGGGCTCACATCTCTAGAACGTCCAAGCACACCTCTGATTTGAAAACGGACTTCAAACCAGATGGTAGAAATGGATCTTATCCTCCCCTGACCTTTCAAATTCCAAATTTGCAGTCGGGAGATACCATCCGGAGTTCCATGCTCTCTCGGCCGTTTTCAAAACAACATTTCCAGAACGGCATTCTGGGCTCACATCTCCGGAACATCCAAAAACACCTCTGATTTGAAAACGGACTTTGACCCAGATGGTAAAAATAGATCTTATCCTTCCCTGACCTTTCAAATTCCAAATTTGCAGTCGGGAGATACCATCTGGAGTTCCATGCTCTCTCGACCATTTTCAAAACAACATTTCCAAAACAACATTTCGGGCTCACATCTCTGGAACATCCAAGCACTCCTCCAATTTGAAAATAGACTTTGACCCAGATGGTAAAAATGGATCTTATCCTCCCCTAACCTTTCAAATTCCAAATTTTTATTCAGAAGATACCATCCGGAGTTCCATGCTCTCTCAGCCGTTTTCAAAACAACATTTCCAGAATAGCATTCCGGGCTCAAATCTTCGGAACATCCAAGCACACCTCCGATTTGAAAACGGACTTCGAACCAGCTGGTAATTATGGATCTTATCCTCCCCTGAACTTTCAAATTCCAAATTTGCAGTTGGGAGATACCATCCGGAGTTCCATGCTCTCTCATCCATTTTCAAAACAACATTTACAGAACGACATTATGGGCTCACATCTCCGGAACATCCAAACACACCCCCAATTTGAAAACGGACTTCAACCCAGATGGTAAAAATGGATCTTATCCTCCCCTAGCCTTTTATATTCCAAATTTGCAGTTGGGAGATACCATCCGGAGTTTCATGCTCTCTCGGTCGTTTTCAAAATAGCATTTCCAGAACGACATTCCGAGCTCACATCTCCGGAACGTCCAAGCACACCTCTGATTTGAAAACGGACTTCGACCCATATGGTAAAAATGGATCTTATCCTCCCTTGACCTTTCAAATTCCAAATTTGTAGTTGGGAGATACCATTCGGAATTCCATGTTCTCTCGACCGTTTTCAAAACAAAATTTCAAGAACGACATTCCGGGCTCACATCTCCAGAATGTCCAAGCACACCTTCGATTTGAAAACAGACTTCAACCCATATGGTAAAAATGGATCTTATCCTCTCTTGACCTTTCAAATTTAAAATTTGTAGTCGGGAGATACCATCCGGAGTTCCATGCTTTCTCGGTCGTTTTCAAAACAGAATTTCCAGAACGACATTCTGAGCTGACATCTCTGGAACGTCCAAGCACACCTTCGATTTGAAAACTGACTTCGACCCAAATGGTAAAAATGGATCTTATCCTCCCCTGAATTTTCATATTTCAAATTTTTAGTTAGGAGATACCATCCGGAGTTCCATGCTCTCTCGACCATTTTCAAAACAAAATTTCCAGAATGGCATTCCGGGCTCACATCTCCGAAACGTCCAGGCCCTCGTCCAATTTGAAAATGGACTTTGAACCAGATGGTAGAATTAGGTCTTATCATCCCTGGACCTTTCAAATTCCAATGTTTCAGTCGGGAAATACCATCCAGAGTTCGATACTTTGTTCGCTGTTTTCAAAACAAAATTTCCAGAACGACATTCTAGGCTCATGTTTCCGGAACGTACAAGCGCACCTCCGATTTGAAAACAAACTTCGACCCAGATGGAAAAATTAGGTCTTATCCTCCTTGTAATTTTCAAATTCCAAATTCGTAGTCAGGAGATACCATCCGGAGTTCCATACTTTGTTCGCTGTTTTCAAAACAGAATTTCCAGAACGACATTCCGGGCTCACATCTCCGAAACGTCCAAGCGCTCCTTCAATTTGAAAATGGACTTCGACCCAAATGATAAAATGGGGTCTTATCCTCCATAGAACTTTCAAATTCCAAAATTACAACCGATAAATACTATCCAGAGTTCCATGCTCCGTCGGCCGTTTCAAATCAGCATTCCTAAAACAACATTTCAGCCTCTCATTTTCGGTTTCAAGAAGCCTACCATGGGTCTATCAACAAAACCATTTGATCCAATGAGGAATGCTGAAATTCCATCGGGATAAGGTGGCTTTCAGTCAATTTCAGTTACAGTGAAAGGGAAATCAGCTAGAAGACAAAACTGCTACAGTGACTTGCCACTACAAGACAGAATAGGGAAAAGACTATAGATGTATTTTAAATTGCTGAATATTGTGGGGTAGGTGAAGCCCTAATGTAATTGAATCTGAGCTAGACAATGTAACTCAATCATAGCCATTTTTTTGGGCTTTGGTAAATTATAAATAGGGGTCTTCACCTCATTTGTAGGTGTTGGAGAGCTGTTGTAGAAACATTCTGCAGCAATAGAAAGCAGCATTGCATGATCTATGGGTGTTACTTTTGAGTTTGTTCATTATGTGTGCATGGTTCTACCTTCCAAGTTAGTTTTAGTTGTAGTTTCTTGAATGGAAGTGGTAATGGTGATTTTTGTTATAGTATTTGATGAATTTCCATCCCATACTTTTGGCACTTGTTGATGGCAAGCTGCTGTGCAAAGTTAGCCTGGGCTTCTTTATTTGATTGCTACAACTTAGTTCATTTGCATGTTCATTATTTGTGTATGCAAACTATCTGCAGTCCTTAGAAGATTGCACTGGTTTTGTGTAACTGTAGGATCCTCTTGGCCAAGCAAAACCCAGTTTAGGGAGTTTGTCTACTGTAGCAGCCTCTATGATCACTGTTCATTGGTAGTTTCAAAAATAGGAACCTTTTCTCTTCCCTGCCCTTTTTTCATGTTTTTTAATAAGTAACCTTAGGCAAGGTTCATTGCACATTCTAAAGCTAAATATAATGTTGAAATGGAGTTCCAGATTGCTATTTGAACCTGTAGTAAACACTCAACAACTTTCCCATCTCAAGAACTCCATTTGCATATCCAACTTCCCCGCTTTGTAACTCATCCGTAGGTCCACCTTGTGATTCTTGCAAATCACATAAATCAACTGAAATATTCCAAGCATTGTCAAGACCTGACATCCGAGAGACCTTGGGATAGTATTCTGTAATTTGATTGTGGAAGATTGTCTTTCAAGAGAGGTAATGCACCTATGTATTACCTGTGTTGAGAAGTGCATAAAAACACTATCAACAGAACTGGCGCTAGAAGGAGGGCTGACATGTTGAGGCTACGAAGCTGAATGTTGGATGTTGAAAAGAGTAGTTTCAAGAATAAATATGAGATAAGGAGATCTCTTTTAATGTTGAAGCATAAAATCAAAAAATTCTGAAGGCAAAAGGCAACTGAGTTGAAATGGAGCAGCATGTGCAAATCAGCATCACTCAGCTACATGTAGATTTCAATAGGAGATTGAAGAGACCATTGCAGCAATTTTCATTGGTAGATAGATGTCGGATTCATGGCACCCAGAGGCACAATGAACTAGAGTGTCTAACCTTCTTGAGCAGAATTGAAAGAGTCTTGCAAGGAGAGTTTTCCTTTTGGGAAATCTATCAGCCTTTGGCCTTTATAGACCTAGAGGAGGAATTGACAACCATGGCAACCAAGGCATTTGAAGAGCTGATCCAAGAGTGTTTGGGTAGCAGAGACAAACCAAGATTGGAGGAAGCACTAATGTCAAGTTGGTGCAGATTTCACAATGCACCACATTCAGAATTTACTTGTCTGTCATGTGCAAACATCATCACCCAAGTCAAAGGCAATTTGAGCAAGTTGGAGCAGCCAACTGTCAAGGAGAATGAGTCATCCCATGAGGCAGAAAATCTATCAACATCTGGAGGACAAAACCTTCAAGATAAACCAGGAAATCTACCACAAACTACTGTTGGGACAAGAAACACTGAAGCTGAAATAAGAGGAAGAAGCTGATTTTCTGGGGACAGCAAAAAGCTTTGGTGAAGATTCAGTAAGAATGGAGTTGGAAAGCCTCTCCTTTGCCAGTAAGGGGCAGTCCTTCACTTAGGAAGAGGAGCCATTGGAAGTTGAGGATGAGTCAATCAATTTTGCAGCAGTGTCTGCTGGGGCAGCCAATGAAGATGCTGAAAATCAACAAGAGGAAGAGGTTGACAGCCTTGAGATAGTAGAAAGTGATGATGAGGACCCAGTAATAGAAATATATGACCAGCTCATCTCCAAATTAGCAAAGGATTGGTTAGAGCTGAAATGTCAGGTGGATTTGGAGGTATTGCTGCTACCAAATTGGTGCAGGCTCTATGATTCATCCCACTCTGAGTTTGTATGTGAGCTATGCCAAGAAGCTGTCCAACAAGTTAAAGAACAAGCAAGGCAACCAAGTACACCACTTCCTGCAATTTCGTCAAGGATGGAACATGAGGACCAAGAGCCCAAGTCAAGTGACAATTCAGCTGAAGGCAGTCCTCAAGAGGATGTTGGGACAGCAATGGAAGGAGTACAACAATACAATCTCGAGCTTTTGAGTGATCAAGTAGATCAAACTAGAATGTTGTCCACCAGTCATCAAGAATTTTTTCCTCTTGAAGAACATTTGTGCACCATGGACGATGGGCTTTATGGTGAGTCTTTGGGGGAAAATCACATAGTAAATTTTGGCCCCCTTGATGAGGTTCCATCAATTGATGACTTCTTTCCATTGGGAGTTGTGCTACGGAGGTATGCTCATGTTGAGGAAGAACACATCCAAGAAGATGGTAGCAATGAGGGCATACTCCTTGAGCCTCTGAATGGTGATGCACAAGAGTTTCCAGATTGGGAGAGGGGTTCCTTCTCCGTTTATAGCGATAGTGAGCAAGGGGAAATGAGTGAACGTCATGATGAGTTGAATGAACAACAAAGAGAAAAAGACAAAGACGGGAGTGCTGAGATAGCTACCAACAGAGATGAAGCATCCGGTCGACTACAAGATGCAACTTGGAGTCCTTCTGCCATGATCGATGCTGATCCTCCTTCATATTCAAATGGCTGCCATAGGACAGATTCGTACATGTCATCATCCCATGATATTGAGCATCATGAAGATAGGGTCGACACTTGGGAAAGAAGATGGGATAGTATGCCACCTTTTCAAGACAACAATCAAGTGGATCCCAAGTTTACAGATGATCAATGTGGAGAAGTACTTCTTTTTGAAGAATTGCCAAGGGAGATTGCTAATCCCACGCAAGACATGGAATAAGTGTTTGTTGCTCCGTTCTCCCTGCCTTATGCAGACTTGATTCCTGAAATACTACACCCTCCACCATGCCCGCCCGAGGTTGTTGATGCAAGGACTGATGATGCGGTGCTCGCTCTTGATTTTCAAATGCTGCCACCTCCATGTGATGAAATCCAGGTTTTATCCTTCCTTGCTCCTGTTGATTTTCATAGCTGCACTTATCATTTTGATTATGGGAATGAGAAAAAATGAACATGTTTATGGATTAACATGGGTTTAATGAGCCTCCTCAATTGTTGATTCTTCGTGATGTTGGGGTAGAATTTGAATGCTGCCATATTGAATTTATTCCCTCTGAACATAAGGATAAATCTGCATGGTTGAGAACTATAACGATTGCCCATCTGCTTGTGCACGCATTGCGAAATCTAATGAGCATGAGTGTCATCTCGACTTACCCGAACATAGTTCTTTGTAAATATCTTTGTACATAACTCATTTTGAGTAGTGTAGGTTTCCTGTAAATACCCCTCTTTCCTGCTTTCCTTAGGTTAGTTGGTTTGCTATCGGTTGCTTGCCTTAGAGTAGTTTCTTTGCTTCTTTTTGTTTCGTTGTCCCGCTTTGGTTAGTTTTGGTGTTTGCTTTTGTTTTCTTTCATTTTATTTGATTTCTCTTGCTTTGCTACTGCTTTGCTCGGGGTCCCTTTGTTTTTGGTTGGGCACATATGTGCGCACAAGAATCATTCTTATTTCCTAGGGTTGTTCTATGTATTTCTTTGTCAAACTCTAATCAAGTTTTTAGAGTGGATGGTGAGGATTTTTGTTAGTATCAAGTGATCTAGATGTTTGATTATAAGTGGATAAGTCGTTGGTTGGTCTGATTTTGAAGTATTCTTGAATCTTATATCTCTCACAAATTTTAAGAATCTGACAATCATTGTAGGCCTTTTGTGAAGTCTAGTTAAGTGAAAAATCTAAAATTCTGCTCCAGCGCCACTGTGATTCTCAACCCTGAGCACGAGCTTCATTGCTTGCAGGTTGAAATAAAAGAACTGAAAAGAGAAAAAGAAAAAAAAGAAAGAAAGCAAAATATTGAAAATCAAAAGGAGAGAAATTCAACTTTTCAGGGGTATACGAATAACTCTACCGAGGCTATGGACGCCCGGCCGGCAATAGAGCAATGTTCGGGAGAATCACGACAACAACCTCATCGGAGCTATGGACGCATGACTGGCAGCAAGGCAATGTCCCAGATGCTTTTGGAGTTAGAATAAACTACATAGCTTAACTTGATGGAGCTTAGGTTCTTGCAGCAACTGAAGGATGGGAATTGATGCAATTGCACACACTTGGATTTTTCGCATACTGAAGGTTGGGTTAACTAATGGTTTTGATCCTTTAGTTGAGTGTTTGGCTTGTTTTCCCTAGCATGAAGGTCGGAACCAGAGATTCTGGGTTCGTGATTCCAGTTTGTCATCGAAATGCTCTAGAGCATTTCTCCCAACGAGTCGCCATTTGTTGTGCATATTTTGCACACACGTCCCACCGTTGGCAAGGACCCTCTTTTTTTGCTCTCGACGGGCTTCTTTGCTCCCCTCTGGTTTTGTGTGCCCCTCATTTTGCCGTCTTTGTTGGTCAATGTGCCCTTCAAAGTCTCATTTTTGGCTAACCATATTTTGTCCCTAAAATAAAAATGGCTAAGTCTTGGATTTTTCAGGCTTCGCTCCCCCCCACCCCCGCTCGCTCGATTCGCTTTTTCCTTCATTCTTTGACTTTGGGTATAGATTTCCTATGGATTTTGGATGTTTTTGTGGTGCTTAAATGAACTGAAAAAGTTTTATTAAGTTTCAGGAAGTTTTGAAAATTCCAAAACTGTATTTCTGCAGTAGCATTCCTGCAAACAGCATTTCCAGAACGACATTCCAGGCTCACATCTCCGGAATGTCCAAGCACACCTCCGATTTGAAAACAGACTTCGACCCAGATGGTAAAAATGGATCTTATCCTCCCCTAACCTTTCAAATTCCAAATTTGAAGTCGGGAGATACCATCTAGAGTTCCATGCTCTCTCGGTCATTTTCAAAATAGCATTTCTAGAATGACATTCTGGGCTCACATCTTCGGAACGTCCAAGCACACCTCTGATTTGAAAACGGACTTCGACCCAGATGGTAAAAATGGATCTTATCCTCCACTGACCTTTCAAATTCCAAATTTTCAGTCGGGAGATACCATCCGGAGTTCCATGCTCTCTCGGCCATTTTCAAAACAACATTTCCAAAATGGCATTTCGGGCTCACATCTCCAAAACGTCCAAGCACACCTCCAATTTGAAAATAGACTTCGACCCAGATGGTAAAAATGGATCTTATCCTCCCCTAACCTTTCAAATTCTAAATTTGTAGTTGGGAGATACCATCCAGAATTCCATGCTCTCTCGGTCGTTTTCAAAACAACATTTCCTGAACGGCATTCCAAGCTCACATCTCCGGAACATCCAAGCACACCTCCGATTTGAAAATGGACTTCAACCCAGATGGTAAAAATGGATCTTATCCTCCCTTGACCTTTCAAATTCTAAATTTTCAGTCGGGAGATACCATCCGAGTTCCATGTTTTCTCAGCCGTTTTCAAAACATCGTTTCCAGAACGGCATTCTGGGATCACATCTCCGGAACGTCCAAGCACACCTCCAATTTGAAAACGGACTTCGACTCAGATGGTAAAAATGGATCTTATCCTCCCTGACCTTTCAAATTCCAAATTTGCAGTCAGGAGATACCATTCGGAGTTCCATGCTCTCTCGGCCATTTTCAAAACAACATTTCTAGAACGACATTTGGGGCTCACATCTCCGGAACATCCAAGCACACCTCCTATTTGAAAACGGACTTCGACCCAGATGGTAAAAATGGATCTTATCCTCCCCTAACCTTTCAAATTGCAAATTTGCAGTCGGGAGATACCATTCAGAGTTCCATGCTCTCTCGGCCGTTTTCAAAACAGAATTTCCAGAATGGCATTCCGAGCTCACATCTTTGGAACGTCTAAGCAGACTTCCGATTTGAAAACGGACTTCGACCTAGATGGTAAAAATTGATCTTATCTTCCCCTGACCTTTCAAATTTCAAATTTTCAGTTGGGAGATACCATTTGGAGTTCCATAATCTCTTGGCCGTTTTCAAAACAGAATTTCCAGAACGACATTCCAGGCTCACATCTCTGGAACGTCCAAGGACACCTCTGATTTGAAAATGGACTTCGACCTAGATGGTCAAAATGGATCTTATCCTCCCCTGACCTTTCAAATTTCAAATTTGTAGTCGGGAGATACCATCTGGAGTTCCATGCTCTCTCAGCTGTTTTCAAAACAAAATTTCCAGAACGACATTCCGGGCCCATGTTTCCAGAACGTACAAGCACACCTCCGATTTGAAAACGGACTTTGACCCAGATGGTAAAATTAGGTCTTATCCTCCTTGAACCTTTCAAATTCCAAATTCGCTATCGGGAGATACCATCCGGAGTTCCATACTTTGTTTGCTGTTTTCAAAACAGAATTTCCAGAACGGCATTTCGGGCTCACATCTCTGGAACGTCCAAGCGCTCCTCCAATTTGAAAAAGGACTTCGACCCAGATGCTAAAATGGGGTCTTATCCTCCCTAAAACTTTGAAATTCCAAAATTTCAGCCGAGAAATACCATCCGGAGTTCTGTGCTCCGTCGGTCGTTTCAAATCAGCATTCCTAAAACAACATTTCGACCTCTCATTTCCGGTTTCAAAAAGCCTACCATGGGTCCGTCGACTGAACCATTTGATCCAATGAGGAATGCTGAAATTCCATTGGGAGAAGGTGGCTTTTAGTCAATTTCATTTATAGTAAAAGAGAAATCAGCTAGAAGACAAAACAACTACAGTGACTTGCCACTACAAGACATAATAGGGAAAAGATAATAGATGCATTTTAAATTGCTGAATATTGTGGGGTAGGTGAAGCCCTAATGTAATTGAATCTGAGCCACACAATGTAACTCAATCATAGCCATTCTTTTGGGCTTTGGTAAACTATAAATAGGGGTCTTCCCCTCATTTGTAGGTGTTGGAGAGCTGTTGTAAGAACATTCTGCAGCAATAGAAAGCAACATTGCATGATCTATGGGTGTTACTTTTGAGTTTGTTCATTATGCGTGCATGGTTCTACCTTCCAAGTTAGTTTTAGTTGTAGTTTCTTGAATGGAAGTGGTAATGGTGATTTTTGTTACAGTATTTGATGAATTTCCAACCCATACTTTTGACACTTGTTGATGGCAAGCTGTTGTGCAAAGTTAGCCTGGGCTTCTTTATTTGATTGCTGCAACTTAGTTCATTTGCATGTTCATTATGTGTGTATGCAAATTGAAAATCTACAGTCTTTAGAAGATTGCACTAGTTTTGTGTAACTGTAGGATCCTCTTGGCTAAGCAAAACCCAATTTAGGTAGTTTGTCTACTGTAGCAGCCTCCATGATCACTATTCATTGGTAGTTTCAGATCCAGGAACTTTTTCTCTTCCCTGCCCTTTTTTCATTTTTTTTAATAAGTAACCTTAGGCAAGGTTCATTGCACATTCTAAAGCTAAATATGATGTTGAAATGGAGTTCCAGACTGCTGTTTGAACCTGCAACAAACACTCAGCATCTTTCCTATCTCAAGAACTCCATTTGCAGATCCAACTTCCCCACTTTGTAACTCATTCGTAAGTCCACCTTGTGATTCCAACAAATCACATAAATCAACTAAAATATTCCAAGCATTGTCAAGACCTGACATCCGAGAGACCTTGGGATAGTGTTCTGCAATTTGATTGTGGAAGATTGTCTTTCAAGAGAGGTAATGCACCTACGTATTACCTGTGGTTAGAAGTGCATAAAAACACCATCAACAAATAGCTAATAGGACGGATAAAGCCTACTCTCAACAACTTTTCTATCTCAGTCTTGACCATCAAAGCTACCTTGGGATTGATCTTTCAATTTTTTTTCTTAACCGGCTTGGCGTCGGGACATAGAACGATATTATGGACCACTATGGATTCATCAATATCGAGCATATCCTCATACGCCAAGCGAAAATATCAGGGTGAATACGTAAGAGAGTCGAGTGTTCATCTACGTCCTCGGAAGAGAGATGCTTCCCAATATTGATTACCTTTTTTGAAGATTTAGGATCCACGGGGACTTCGATAGTATCTTCTTTAAGGAGAGGTTTGCGGTCCTCAAGAAGAGATATCAGAACATCATCGTTGATGTTAGATAGAGGGTCTTCCTTATCAACGCTTAGAACAGATTCTCCAAAGTATGCTTGTTTATGCAAGCGATACGGGAATCGTGTCTTGTGATGATAAGGAGGCAACAAAGAGTAAGCATCTAGAAATTTCCATAACACTTCGTCCGAAGAGAAGACATCCACAAGAACCTTCTCGGCTTGTCCTTTTTCTTCTATCAACTTAGGATGTACCAAACTTAATGGTTTGTTTGAAATCATATTAACACTCCACCAAGGTTTTTGTCTAGACTGTTCAACAGAGCATCCCAAACCAAGATAGCATTGTCATTGCTTAAATTGGATGGGAACTTGTATTCCTTGCTCAATACGTCCTAGGCCTTTCTGTCCATAGCCATATCGAGAAGGGAGTTTGTAACCAAACCCATAACGAGTTTGTAGAACTTTAGGAGGGGGTGGCTCCACATAGAGTGTCTCGTTCTACCAATGGACATCAAAATTTTCTATAGGAGTGGTCCCACTTCCTTTACTTGGTTCGCAAACATTAACCTCCTTCACATGAGCAGGGTCACTCTCTTGGGGAGGAGCGGTCTCCTGGACAGGATCACCCTTCTTCTCCTTAGTGGGAGAGTTACCCATCCTCATGTTAGCAGAACTTGGAAATTCTATACCAGAGGAGTCTGACTTATACTTTGCTATGAATAATTCAGAGAAGTTCAAGGAACCCCAATCATCACCTAAGAGAGCATTCGGTTTAGGAGATGAAGGAGAAGATGGGGGAGACTTGGGATCTTTTGCTTTAGGCGGTTCCTTTCGATCGATACTCGCTCGGGGAACAACTTCCATAGAGGGTATCGATGAAGAACATGCCATAGCAATGGCTGTTAAGGAAGGAATGCAATTCTTGAGAGTGGATGCAACTGAATTACGACCATTAGTGGCCAACAAACAAAAGTGCATAGCATCTGGATCTGCTTTAACCATAACCACTCGATTGTTAGCAACAAAATTTAAGGAACGATGTAGGGTAGAAGTTATTGCACCCATAGCTGAATCCAAGGTCTTCCTAAAAGAAAATTGTACTGCGACGGGCCGGGCATCACATAGACTAACATCGGCAAGGTAACGGGGCCTAACTGCAAGGGTAGTATTATTGTACCTTGAGCTTGGTGGCCAACGTTATTGAACCCATAGATGTACAAGGAAGAATCCGCTAAATAAGATGAATCAACTTTAATTTTAGGTAGTAGGTCCATACCGCAAACATTGAGAGTTGAACCAGTGTCAACGAGGGTATGTCTAATACCAATGTTGTTAACGTTAACTATAATCATCAAAGGTTCCACTTGTTTCTGCACATCCGAAGGCGAGAGTTCTTGCAGGTGGAATGTAATATTCAACGAATTTGCTCAAAAATGTGCCATCAATGCATCAACGTTTGTAGGCCTAGCAGAGGCAGGCAAAAGAATCTTCTATAAAGCTTCCTACAACATCTCTTGATAAATCGGAGCGGTCTGAAGCAGACCCCAAAGTGAGATCTTAGCCGGAGTAACACGAAGTTGCTCAACAAGATCATAATCACTTGGTGCTTTGATGGCAGGCTTAGGAGTTGAAGGAAGGTTAGGTTGAGACAATGGTAAAGAAGTAGGAGTTTGAATTGTTTGTGATGTAGGAACAACTTGTTGTTCTAAGTTTTGTTTGTTTCTCCTTGTATTTACAACGTATGCTTGACAACATTATAAGAAGTAGAGTCAGTAGCTTTCACGAACCTTGAATACAAGTCTAATGGATCACTACAACGTGAAATCCCATAAATGGAATAGTCCTCTCTAAGGAATGGCTTAGCTGGGGTCATATAAATAACGGGTTTCTTAGGGCTTGGAAGAGACACAAAAACTACAACAACATTTATTGACTCCTCAGCTAGCGAGGAAGGAGTTTGTTTAGAAGATTTACAAATAGGGGAGAATGCTTCTAATAAATCACCTATAGCATCTTCCAACATATTGAAATCTTGTCCAGAGAAGGAATTGTTATAACTAAGCGACATTATGAAAACGGATCTGACGTTTCACGTTGGGTTCACCAAAATGTGATATAAGAGGGATTCGTTGCACACAGGTCTCCTTATTCTCAAGAGATCACTAGGGAACGAACTGCCCTTATACACCTCAACTTGAACGAATCGATGAAACTGTGAAGGAAAGTCAGGGAGAATGATCTCAGACCCCAAGAGAGAGAGAGACTTTGAGATTTCCACCTCTGTTTGAGGAGCTCTCGACCAAAAGACGTTAGCGCAGTTTTAGGATGCCAGTGCGGCGTGCTGTCATCTAAAAGATGCGCTATTGTCCTAGGTCATGGAGAGCTCAGGGACTCAAGCGAATGAAGCTGAATCCCACTTTTAAACTCGAGTCAAGAACGTAAAAGACTAGATAATCGACAAAAAGCTGAAAACTAAAGGAAAACACAAAGAACTCGAAACGAGATTACCTTCGTTCGTCCGAGTCTTTATTCTAAGCTTCACTTTGTAAATTGCGCACTAAAGATCGAGGGGAAAGTGTTGAGGCTGTATAGGGGTCCACCTCAGTCAGTCCCCCATTTGGGAGTTCCCACCTCCATCAACAACTAAGTTTGGAAAAGAGCGTAAAGGAAGTAAACAAAGTGCGTGGTGAAAGCAAAACCCGCACCACAAAGTAGTAAATGAGCTAGTAAGAAAGAGTAATAGGGAGAGAGAGTGTTGCCCAAGGGTCGAGACCCTCTTCCAAAGCACACAGGCACACCGCTATGTGCTTGCTTGAGAGCAGGTAGCTACTTCAAAGCTTGTAGTTGCTAGAGGGACCTCAGTCCGACATGGCTTCACCTGTAAAAGTGTTGCTATTCAAGAATAGAATTTACCCAAGACTAGAGCAAGTAGTAACAATACTTTCAACTGATAACTTCCAACCCCAAAATGAGTCAAAAAAGGGGTTTTCATGCATGCAAGGGCGACACAGAGCCATTACACTCGAGACCTAACTGCTAGGACACGTGTTGCTAAGGTCAGGTTTCTAGATTCGTCATTTCAAACTCGGAAAACCGCCAAGATGCTAGAGCGCTGAACGGACGTTCATGCACTGCACAAGCGTCCAATGCCTAAATTTTTGAGAAACACCTTGTCAAGCCTCTGTCGTCTCGCCATGTGTTCGCATGGAGTCAAAACCGCAAAATTCTGACTCATGGGATTTTGCCATTAATGTTCCAAGGTGTCATAAATGCTAGACAAGATGCGAAAATGTGGAATTGCCCCTAGGTGCAATTCTACGACATTACATTTCCTTTTTGTTATTTGAATTACATATTAGTTTGATGAAAGTTACAATGAGAGTTAAACTAAAATTCCATGATTGAGGTTTATGAATTCAATTCTATATGGATCAACCAATATGAAGGGTGCTTGTTTCCATAATGTTTCAGACAATTGGGTTGTGTTGGATCCCCCCTCAAATGAACATCTTTATGGGCTAATTGTCTTCCTTAGGATGATCTACCTTCGATCTATGTTGTAGTAGCTTGCTGACAATGACCTTGTGATTTTTTATATGAATTTTTTTAGTGTTATGTTCATTTTGTGATCTATTGAGTTTTTGATACCTACTGCCAACTTTTTTTGACATTCATCTACTCTTATATCTTTCAATTTGTATAATATAACTAGACATTTAAAAAAGACTTAATTCTACTTTTGAATTATAAAAAAATTTAATGCATACTCCTTACAAACCCTGTCTTAAAATTATTTATCAATTGTAAAATAGAAACACACCTAGAAATATCTTTACCTATACTAGAACAAAATCAATGGTGGAATAACAATTTACTTTAAAGTAAATGTAGAACTTTTTAAAACAACATTTAAATTGGCAATAAAAACAAAGTAAAAGGGGCCACAAGGCCCACAAGCATCTCTAAGCTATCTTACATAGGATAACTGTGAGATTTGAATGGATCATAAAAGAGTGTCCCACTACCATTACATCTTTTTCAGGACGAACAACTTATTTCCAATATTATAAATCTGATTGCCTGCAGATGGTTTAATAAGAACAACTAAGCAACCAATCAATTACTTTAGGGCTGAAGAGGCCAATTTTTTTAATGACTTCAAAGCCTCCTCGCAAGAATATACCATCAATAGACTGGTATTAGAGTCAGCATTGTTACTTTCTTCCTATATTTGTCATAAACAATTTGGAAGAAAATAATTAACAACTGACTTGGCCATGATATAAAGTTATTGAAGCATCCATGCTCTTTGAGAAACAGAGCACCAGAATTCCCTTGAGGGGAATTAGTTTGTTATTTGAAGAGAGATGGAATGTTGCAGATCACCTATGTGAAGGAGATGAGAACCCACTGGCAGATTCCTATTGCCAGCTGTATCAACAATACTGAGGTCCTTGCATACATCAACATTGAAATGAACTCTTTCCCTGGCTCCCGAAGTGACATGAACCTTATGGAATCCAAGCAATTGCTTCTTTGGAGCATTGTGCTTGGATGGAGGTGTAGAAAATAGGAATATTACATGACTTCCATCTCTAGGACCAATGTTGCTCACATCAACATGAACATCCATTTGCAAGTTCTGACAGTTAGTGTGGGTTATTCGAACAGCCTCACAGGAAAAATTAGATGTTTTGTGGGAACAGGCAAGTTTGTCATCCAGAGGAAGTGACACCAGCTTAGGTGCCTGAACCAGAGTGTGTTTGAAGTTTGTATAACTCAGACCATCACCAAACAAGTAAACAGTTTTTCCAGTGTAGAACCTGTAAGTTCGGCCGGGATATCCTGTGGCTGGATCTGGCCTCATGTTCATGTTAGTCATGGGAATCTTAACAAAATCTTGTGGGTACCAAGTCACGGGCAATCTCCCACCTGAAAGAACGAAGGCAGGCAGTTGCATCATTAGCCAACATTGCATATCCACATAAATCAGGCATAAGCTTATGCATTCATATGATTTGTAAGTAGGCACTTGAAAGGAATGATTCTCCAATTAACAGAATTGTGCAAACAATAAAGCTTCACAAATATATTTACCCGGATTGTATTGTCCAAAAATTACATCTGCAATGGCTGCTCCTCCAGCTTGTCCTGGATAGCCGACCCATAGGATGCCTGCAATTTTGTCATCATCCTTTGCAAATGATATATCAAAAGGACCCCCTGACATGATCACAAGAACTACTGGTCCCTTTGACGCATTTGCAACCTGGGATACCAGCTGTTGTTGCTGACCAGCTAACAACAAGCTTGTTCTATCCCGCGACTCTGCCTCTGTGCTCTGATCTCCACCCATTATCAAGATGGTTGCATCTGCTTTGCTTGCTGCGTCCGCTGCTGAACCAAACAAATCATTTCCAGCACATGCTACATTGGCGCAACCTGGGGCGAAGAGGATTGAAGAGTACTTCAAAAGCCCCTGGAGAGGTGTTGTATACTTGCATGGAATGCCTGCCCACAAGCCACCAAGATGAACAGACTAAGTATTACACTGGTTGCAATGTACCTATGCAATACTCTAATGATATAAGAAACACTTGAATCTTATACTTCCCCAACCAATGAATAAATGACTAGCTGCATTATTGACATTGACTTCAGGGTAAAAATATGAAACATGATGGTCGTGAAAGAGGGTCATGGCACATGACAATCCGGGTACTTATACTGCAATAAGTGTATCAAAACCTGGTAATATAGTGCATTGTAACTAACCATTCCAACATGTTCCAAGATGTGTTTATGTGCAGATATTGTTTGTATATCTGACTCCAACCATAAACACTTCCACATATGTTGGTTACAAATACACCGAATAAAGTCAGGTTCGTATGGTTTTATTGCAGTTTGGTCTCCTTGATAGTCATTGCATAAATGGTTAGTGGGTACCTTCATAATTGCCAATCATCACTTTGGTGACATTTGAATTGGGTCCAACGACAGCCAAAGTACTAATCTTGTTTGCATCTAATGGTAATGAGCCATCATTCTTGAGCAGAACTATCCCCTGCCTGGCAGCATCTAAAGCTAGTTCTTGGTGCTGCTCTGTACACACATCATTGGGTCCCAAGTTCCCATATGGTTGCTTGGCAGGATCGCCGTCAAACCAACCGAGTCTCATCAATGTAGTGAAGGTGTTGACCAGAGCTTGATCAAGCAGGGACTCGTCCACTTTGCCTGCTTTCACAGCTGATTCTGTGTGCTTCCCCAGGAAAGATCCACAGTCCAGATCTAGCCCTGAATTCATATCCAGGCCAATGCAAACATATAATTCTTCTTGTATGAATCACAAATTAAGCTTTTGGAAATCAGTTCAGTAATGGAATGAATTGCATACCAGCTTTTATCACGTCAGCAACTGCATCTTCAGGAGTGGGTGCATAGTGCTGTGAATTGTATAACACATCGACCGAATCACAGTCGGAGACAATGTACCTGAAAAAACAGCACAAACCTCTTCATAAATTTTTTAAAAACCGTTTTAAAATAGATGTGAAAACAGGGTATTTTGACTGTTATGGAAAAACTGAGGAAAAAAGAGGAGTTTTACCCGTTCAATTGCCATTTGCCTCTCACGGTACCACCGAGCAGATCTTTGTCTGCACAGGTTGGGACGCCATTGACTTTGTTGTAAGAGCACATAACACTGGCCACGTTGCCATCCAAAACGCAGCTCTTAAAAGGAGGATTAAATGTGTCCTCCAAATCTTGCTGTGTGACCTGGACCAAAGAAAAAGGAGTTCTGTTTCAATGGGCATAGAGGAAAAAAACAGAAGTCGACGGCTTGATGAAGCCACTAAGGATTCCAATTCTGCAGCTATTTTATATCTTAAAACTAAGAGCTGCAAAACAGAATTTTGGCGAAGCCAAATTCCAATTTTGTCTACGAGAGCCCAGGAGAAAACCCACGTGGCTAATTCCCTGCAAGTTACACGAAATCAATTCTTATTCTCTTACTGCAAATGCTTCAGGTGTGTTGCAGTAAATGCAGAGCATGACGGCATGCTACTGGAATGTTCGAGCTCAGGGTGTTAATTGTTCAAATTTTTATTATTTACAAGAAAAATACTATCAGAATTAAACTAAGTATTCCAATCCGGAGTAAGCCAATAAAGACAGACAACATGGGGTCTAACAACATATGCTCTCAGTAATATAATCTTATCTGACCATGACTTCGGAAATGGATGGAATTGTGGGAGAGAGTATACGACACAAAAAAATCGTTGCCTTGGGTTTCGAGTCCCATCGGATGACTGCAACTTGTCTATAGTAATTCCAAACTGAAATATATTATTCGGAGAAAGATTGGTCGGTATAAACTTGTCCATAGTATATATAATTCAAACTACAATATATCAATCAGAGAAAGTTGGTTATCTGCTTTATTGAATGCTGTGGTGGATGATACGAGTTGTGGGTGGCTGACAAATGAGATTTTAGGGAGGTTTTGGACTATGTGTCGTCGTTTGCAAGATTCATGCAATATCCAAAACCCATTTCTGTTTTATTTTTTATTCCTATTTGTGTAGCAGCTTTGCATTTGGATTCTATCACAACTTCGCTATCACGAGACGAAAAACAGGAAACAAATTTCGGGTCTGCGTGATGAAATCTCTTTTCAGTTGATGCTATGCAATCCTATCCATTAGCTATGATGTATGTCCTCCAGTAGGTATCCGTCACAAGTACTTTCATTATCTCAATTCACTAGATGCCACACAGTACTCTCTACTTGCTATGATGTATCCCGTTGGTGGGTATCTGTCATTAATGCTTTCATTATCTCAATCATTCAAGGCAGTTGAACAAATGCTACTTGAGAAAGAAAGTTCGTTTTTACTTTAATCGATTTGGTTAAGAAACTCTCGTGCTCTGCTATTTGTTTTACTATTCTGATCTTCCCACTACAGTGCTGTTTTAGGTGGGGACATTCCGTAATACTAGTGCTTTTACTTTACAACTGTTCACTAGTATAAATGCAACTTTTTTAACATAAGCATTTTTAAAATGGTAAAATAGGAGTTTAAGAAAAATCTTTTTCCTTCATGGCATTTATATCTTAATATTCCAAATACCTATGCGTGAACTATGCTTTTCAAAATTATCTCATTAGTAAAAACTTTTCATGATATTTGTCTTTTATGTACCTACTATGCTTAGCAAGTTTGACTTCAGTGAGACGGCATTAGCTTTCTCCGAGGACATATTCAGAAATTCCTTCAACTTTTTAATGTTTAACATTCATTAAACTAATGATATTTTAATTCTGTTAAAAACTAACCTTAAAAAAAAAGATCTAAATAGATATTTAATACTAATAGTATAAGGCAGCTAAGCGTAATGTCCATTTAGTCTTTTCACCCACTAACTTTCTGGCCTGAACTTTGTGTGTAATTGAAGTGGGTTGGTAAACAATAAGGGTGGATGTGGACAGCATGAAGGTGCCCGTGATGTCCAAGCACTAACAGTCGGTCCAACCAAAACGGCAGACAAATGCGAATTCCAAGAAACAGTGTATTTCTTTTAAGAAAAGCAATCACGTGAAGTCCTTGGAAAGGATTAAAAAAGAAAACATGTTTTGAGTGCACCTTAGCGTCAAAGGTGTAGCGTTGGACTCCATTCCAGTTGTCCAGGTCATAGGCAGTGTAATGCTTACAGCAGGCTGCAACCTTGAGTCTGTTGGGGTCGGAGCCGTCGGTATCCTGCAAACCACGCACATAATTGGAAGCATATTTACCAGTAAGAACTGGGTCTTCACCGGGAGTCTCCTGGCCGCGACCCCATCGCGGGTCACGGAATATGTTGACGTTAGGGCTCCAGTATGTCAGCCCCGCCAGCCCCACATTATACATCGCCCGTGCTTCTGTCGACACGACCTGCACATTCAAATATAATATCATGTCAGTTCGCAGACTCATTTATAGCTCACGGGTTCAAAGCATATTCTCATTGGCATAGGTTTAAACTTCGAAAAATCACAGGTCAGTTAACGTGTGCAACGAATCATATCCATTTATGCTAAGTTGTGCATGTGAAAATTCCTTGGTTTTCAGATCCCACTTTTAATCCTGCTAGATTAAAAGAACGGCCTCTATCCTCTATAAATGAGGCCGTTCACTGAAAGAACTCAAAACATAAGGTCTAGATGCATTCCCGCTCAGAGCGCGTGGAGTGCATTTACACTGTTCCCTTCAGCAGCTATTTGAGCCTCTTGTAATCTGCCCAGCTATTACAATTGTCACGGTTTTATCTGGATTGGGTTGTGTGAAGTTATTATAGATAGGCATGCAAGATATGAATGCATTTCTGGCTAAGAACTAGGCAATACTACCTAAAAGATCTAGAAATGCACTTCGTACATGGAGCGTTGGTTCTGAATTCTTTTATTAATGGCTATCTCTATGTGTTCGGACTGGAGATGTGAAATGGTTTGTTCAATCTATCTGGGCATTCATTATTTGTTAGGGAAAACAGGGGATCGTGGGATTTCCTACTCATTCAACCAGTATGATCGATCCTTTTCATTCTGTGTGTGCTTTAAAGAATCGCATTCTTTATTAATGAATAAGAGCTAGTTGAAGGGTATCCCCCTTGCATTATTTCACAATGCCACAATTCACAGGACTCACTTTAACTAATAAACCAATGGCCAATATATTGTAGATTGAAGATATATTAAATGCAACTGCCCAATAAAACAGGAACACATTCAAAAATTACATCAATATTCGCAGGAAAAATCTCAGAATCAGCCTTCCACCTTACAAGTTACAAAAAAATATTTATACATAGATTCTAATTAACCAGTCGCTAAAAATCACTATACTCCTGATATCTCAACAATTTACTTAATAGAAATAACTTTTCAATAACATAAATTTTGAATCAATGAAAAGCCCAAACACGCCAGAGTTTTTTAAACAAACTACGCAAAGCATTAAAGGCTCTTGAATACGAACCTGACCGATGGCTTGCCATAGAGTAGCATTGAAGGAAGCCGCAGTGAGAATGACTTGAGGAAAACTGGTAGCTCCAGGAACAGAGCCCCCAAATCGTGTCCCGGGACCTACATTCGATACTCCATGCAGAGCTTCAGACCACCAATTATATGCAGGAATGCCAAGTCTGGGAACAGCACTGGCTGCATTCACCAGCTGCTGAACTTTCTCCTGCAATGTAAGACGCCCAATGAGGTCCTTCGCTCTGTCCCCAACAGGCAGCGAGGTGCTGCAAAAGGGAAATGAGCTCTGCCCACTACTGGCATCGCAGGGAAAAGAGGGGCCGGAATGGACAAACAGGGCTCCATTGAGTATCAGGAGCATAAGGACCAACACACCCACTAAATTCTCCATGACAGAAAAGAAAAGAAAAAACTAGAGAGCCCAATCGATGTATATTAATTTATGGCTCATCAGCAAGGCCAGTGGGGCAACCATATAAATGGATTCGCGACAGTTAAAAGCCAACAAAAAACATTGGCTCTCAACCCACCAACTCGCTTGTAAGGATAGCATTGCGAGGCACGTTTATATAGAGCATAACAAGGCTTGCACAATCAGCTCCACATTATCTTCTCCCCGTCCCCTCCGCCGAATCTTTCACCTTTCGCTATACTATATTCCTGTTTTCCTCCTCCTTATCATCAAAAAAGGGTATACAGCAGTTTTTCCCACTAACTGAGTAGTCAGTCCATTTTCAGAGGAAAGACCAAAATTATAATTAGGGGATTTTACATTGGAAAACTGACAAAAGCTGCCGCTGTATCGTTGTCTGATATCCTTGTCATTGATAGAATATCTATGACCCAACCATACGTTATATAAACATCATTTTAATACAAAATGCATCAAAATTATGGTTTATGGTTATAATAATACGATGATCGATCATTTCAAAGAGGAAAAATATTAGCTGTTGTCACGAGAGGAGAATACAGTGAGGTAAGTAGATTCTATTGAGGACTACAATCACGGTGTATATGTTTTATCTGGGGTTTTAAACAGTGAAGACGTATGTGTTTTCGACGACTGTAGTGTGGAAGCTCTGTGTTCCATGTTTTCCATGACTTGGATTTCTGTATAACCCCAAATTCCTTGATAAAAAGTCAGAACTCGTGATGAAAAGTCCCATCCCAAACCACTTAGGGTTAGGCGTGGATGTATGGTACAAATACTTTCAATAGCCCGTTCATTTAATTGGGACGCTTTCAAGAAATAGTAAAATCTATCTATCACACTCTCTTGTCCCCCTTCTTTTTCCTTAAAAAGTAGGAGAAAAACAAAATAAATTGCAGACTTGACTCATTCAATTGACAAAAAGATTAAATCTTATAATCACAAGTACTATATCAAGTAAATCTCGTGTAACTATTGACCTCTTTTCAATTGAATCATAAAATATTATATCAAAAGAGAAATATGTATGTGTATCTTATAATTTCTTATTTCATTTTATTTATACTAGCAATCGCACCTTTGTGTGCAATGGGTGCACCGAAGATTTGTGGAGAGCAATATTTTATTTTATTGTGAAATTTGAAGTTTCAAACTTTTTTAAATAAATGAAGTTATGCATTTATATTTTGTTGCCATTTCATGATAATTAACAAAATATGATTTTGAACTACAAGTAATTGTGTAAAAGTAGCACAGGGTATTTGCGCAAAGTACAATAACCAGTATAATGGCTGAAAATTGTGAGGAAATATTCATTGTATAATGGCTTTTGACATTGTCTGTTTAAAGTACAACAACCAGTATAATTGGTATATTTGCAAAGGGCAATAACCAATATAATTGAGAAGCTCTGTAAAGAACAATGTATTAAGTTTAACATATGAAGATGATTTGACATGTACTGTACACATTATGAAAATAGCTATGGCAACCATTGCATTTGCACCTTCAGCAGCTACTGCTTTACATTCAATAGTAAATAATGTTGTTAAAAGAAAGTTAGCCAAAAAATTATAGTGTGAATTGATCTGGCTGTGTAGAGTTACCTCAAGTCGAGTTACCAGGAAAGCTTTGGCAACCATTGCATTTACAGTTGATATACATTCAATAGTAAAAGATGTTGTCAGGAAAGTTGTAATAGTAGGTATTACAATAGGATTATATATTTAAAAAGCCACAGATAAAACCATATTCATTTAACAGAACTGTAATAATAAAATAAAACACAAGAAAAGTGATCTGGCTGTGTATAGATTCTCATAAAAAAATTGATTGAAATAATTCATTGTTATATGCAGTTTGTATTCAACGGAGATCTACCTTGCATGGGTCTTTAGTTTCTTGATTGTAGATATAGTAATATAAACCATTTTTAATTTATCTTAAAAATTTGTGAATTGACAATTGAAATTTAATTATGAATTGCAAAAGTAAAAATCTACTAAAAATAGGAAGTAATTTTTTTAGGAACCTCCCAAAGACAAATTGCAAAAAAGGAATGAAACTACAAGTTTTTGGTTTATTTGAACAACAGAGTGCGATAAATTTGAAAGGAAAATGCAATTATCTATAAATTATAGAGGAATGGAGAGCAATGAAGAAGTAAAGAGAAGGGAGAAGAATTTACTAATTTGAACCAAATTTTGCTGTGTAGAGGTGAAGGACAAACAATACTTTTAGTATAATAAGCTGAAACTTTAATTGTGTAGTTTCCAACAATATAACGTTGGTAGAATAGTTGCTTTGCATTTAAGTTGTGTGTACAAAGCCCTATTTTGTTGGGAATATGATCAAATATGCAAGCAATATTAAACTCCATCCATAGATTTGTAATGTTGGAAAAGGAAGCAGCAAGGTTGTAGCAAACCTTTTTTAGAGGGTGAATCACTGAAAGAGCTGATGTCCAGAGCTATGCATTGCAGGAGGCGAGCCTAAAAAGTGAATGTTGAAAATGAGGAAGATATTGGACACATGATGCAAGAACAATTGTGTGTGCGGCAGTAATGTAGATTGTGCAAGCCAACGGAGTAAAGAATTGTATGACCAACCTATAAAGTGATTGAAGCTGATTGTGTTGACAGTCGAGCCTCCTCTTTCATCCTTCGTGCAACATAAGGGTTGTGTTGCATGCGTGTGTATCTGTGGAATGTGAATGAAGGGTGGATACAAAGGCCTCCAAGATGAGTGACTCTAGAAATTGTTGTGAATGTCAACCCTTGCCGGTCAATGTTGCCAATGTCAATGGTGGCCCTTTCAAGTGTAAGGCCCTGTGATTTGTGGATGGTTAAGGCCCATGCCATTTTTAGTGGAATTCGCCGCCACCCACCACGGCTCAAAGGGGTAATAGGGACATCTGTTGGATTGTTTGGATCCTAAGCAGGCCCTATGTAATGCTTGAAATGAACAACAACAAACAAGGGGAGTTGTGGCGGTTTTTCGTTAGAACTCCTTGTAGATAATGTGTTTGACTTGTCCAAGAGCACCATTGACGAGGCTTGTATCAGTCCATAGATTACAACTTAGCATAACCTTTTGGTTGACACATAATAGGATCTTAGGTTGGAGTTGTTCATCATCTGGATTTAAGTGTGATGAGCTCCTTGTTTGCTCTGCAGTGGATAAGGCAATGGGTTGTGCTAAAGACAACAATATGCGCTTATTATGGAGCGATACCATTTCATTGGTTGCAAAAAGATGTATGGATGATAAGAAAGGACTTTGTTCTGTGGACGTTAGTGCTGAGCTTGAACGTGACATTAGCAATTGCCAATCTTCAATTGTAGGTTGAGCCTTCCTTAAATTGCACAAGAGTTGATGAAATAGAATTTGAGTGGGATCCTCTCCACTTTGACGAAACATTTTGGTAAGCGTAATCATTGTTTTGATGCCACGCCATAGTGTCCCACCGTAGGAAGAAGAAGAGTACATAGGAATGTCTTTGACTGGCGGTAGTTGGCCCAAGTCTCCAAAGAGCAAGACATAACGACCTCCAAATGGTGTGTGGTTATGTGAAGGGAAGGCTTCACACAAGCGAATGTCAATGCGTTCCAAAATCTTTGGACCAATGAAGCTCATTTTATTTATCAAAATGTAGCGAACAAAGTACATTTTTTCTTGGAAGTTAGCTAGCGTTTGGCCTTGCAAGGGAGCCATCTCTTTGATGGGTATGTGAAGTGCGGAATGTATTATTGTTGCTCCAATGTTGAAAGCTGCAACACTTGTAGGTGCAAGAAGTAGGAGGGAAGTATAGCCGTTTGGAGCTGAACCATCGAGTGCGGACTTGATTTTTTTTATTAGGTGTGATTTCCCGGTGCCTGCAGTTCCTTGA
>CM021103.1:13418661-13566674 GCA_007115665.2 Sequoiadendron giganteum
GATATTTCCCCTCTGCGGTGACTCCAAAAGGGGTGTGTGCCACGTATAATTGAACCAAACTGTATAACCTGGTTTGCAAGCTTGTCGTCGGGAAGGTCCTTCAATCTTTATCACAGGGCAAGTATTGTTGTTGGTAGGCTACATTCCAAGTGTTTCTAAACAAAAACAAAATTTGTGGACTGGCTTTGATGGCACATAATAATATTAAGTATGAAGTATCTAAACCGTGGGTGTTGGCCAAACCTATTATCATGGTATCTCAAAAGGTGGAGAGCATATTCATGTAGCTTGACCTCTTTCATATTTTGTTGGTTGAATGTAGTGTGCCCTTTGGAAACAATGTGGGTAATTCCATAACAAATAATCCATCAGTGGTGTATTCATTGATGGGCATCAAAGAAATTGGTGGCCAATCAATAGCAGGAGTCAACCGTCCTTCCCCTAACTGCAACAAGGATCACAATTCTTCCACTTTTGTATAGGCAGGGGGAAGGTTAGCCACGAATGATGTTGTTGCTTGCACACTCTCTTGCAACTGCTCTTCATCTGTATTATTTGTTTCCATTAAACTTACATCAGAGGGATCTGAATTTGAGGTTGTTGCACGCAGAAGGTCCAAGATGTCAGTGGAGGCAATAGGAAAACATAAAAGAGATGTCTCATCTAACTGGACATCTTTGTAGTAAGGGTCATTATAGATCTTATATTGTAAAGCCTCGTGAACACGTGTTCCGCAAACATAGAAGCTATATTGCTGGGAAGCAACATTTTTTTTGTTAACTATGAGTATATCAAGGTCATGTATATGTCGTGGTAAATAAGTTGCAATTACAATAATATCCCGAGGAAAATAAATAGTGTGGCCACTATATTTTAATTGCCCCCCTCTTGCATAAGTAACTTGGAAGACAGGGCTAACACGTGCTATAAGAATCTCCTTAATTTGAGTAAGGCGTTGCAAACATGCAGGCTGCTCACTGGGGTCCATGTTGTTCCACTTTGAGAAGCGATTGCCATTTTTTTCTAAAATGCATGTTGAACAAGCAATACTACCATTGAATTGCCTAGTTTTTATTCCTGGATATCGTTCCATGCATACTTGGCATGTTGATATGTTTGATAGGCTGTCCAATTTTGAACAGAAGGAATTCCTAGCAGTGTAATAGTTTGGAGGAAATAGTGGAGGATGTTGCGTTTGGGAGGGGGAGTTGGGTTGTAATATAGACTGCATATGTGTTGTGGGTGATTGTAATGGGGAAGGGTTAATGGAAAGAGAGGGTGTGGATGTGGAAGCTCCTACATGGAGGTCGTGACGGTGTGCTCGTCTCCTTCTATTAAAAGAATCTTTCTTTGCATGGTACCTTAATCGTTCCAGATGGTTACGACGAGAACGCTTTGCTTGCAAAATTTTAGCTTGATTTTCCATGATAGAGGTTGTTGGGGATCAAAGAAATAAAATATTAATATTTAGAAGAATTTGTAGAACTTCTCACATAGAGAAAAAACAATAGACTCTTAAAAAATCTGAGTTATATACTAAAAAAAGATATAGGAAATGGTTTTGCAATAAAAATGCCTAATAAATGATATCTGAATCACAAGTGAATGTCTTGAAAATAGTTTTATACCATGCATTTTGGGTTACGAACAGAGCCCTTACAAATCATCTAGCAAAATATCTACTCCATCATAGAAAGGTTGCATTTGAACAAGTCTTTGAGCATTATTTAATGTTTGGTACCAAATTTAATAGCTTCAATGATCTTAATTGTTACCACAACCACCTGATTGATGGTGATATTTTGCATTGATTTTTTTATTTGTAAAATATTGTTGCACTCTATGGGTGGAGTTAATGAAATGGTATTTAGAATTTTTTTTTTAAAAAAAAGGAAAATTATGCAGCTGGTGAAAACTGGGAATAGGGTTTCCATAAAAAAAAATGCCAAAAAAAGGGTCAAACTCTATCAAAGTCAGTCAAACTTGTGATTAAAATGATCTAGACAATTTGTTGGTGATTTAGTGGCAGAAAATTGGGAATATTTTGGCTCCCATAGTTTATTTGAAAATTCACAATTTTTTGCTATGATTTAGTGGCAAAAAAATATGTTGTAGCCTATGATTTTGAGGAGTTAGTTATTTCAATTTCTTACTTTACTATTGAAATTCCAATTATTTGTGGGCCAATTAGTCGCTAGGCTTTTGCTAGCATCATCATGACATTTCATAAGTTGAAAATGGGGATATTATGAAAATTGTGTTTAGTAAGATAAGAAAATCATGATTAATTTGGAATTTTTTGTAGCACTGGTTCGAATCTTGTAAGTCTTTGATTTATATTAGGGTTTCAACATAGTGATTTGATTCTATGTTACCCATAATTGACAAAATAAATAAATTGCAATATTAGAAATTACATGTTTTTGGTGATGTTTATCGTGTACAAGATCTGATCCCTTAATGAACTTGTGATGACTAAATACCGTGTAATCAATGGTTTGCAGTGTTCCACGGGGTTTTGGGGACGGGGACGGGGGGACGGCAGGGGATGCCTTTCCGAGACGTGGGGACAAGGGGCCTAATTTTGGGAATGGTAGGGGGACGACGAGGGGATGACGATGAGGGGGCAGTAGGGTGTTGAAATACATATAGTACTTGAAAAAAAAGTTATAAAAAGATGTATAAGTATAAGAATTATACATCTTGGAGACAACTAGGAGTCCCCTAGACGTCTTGAGGACACCCCAACGTCCTTAAAGTCCTATCAGCGTCTTGGAGACAATGACACTAGTTGTGGGATGGTGGCGTTGGTGGTGGCCTGGTGGGGGGACGTCTCCCCCAAGTCCCCAAGTCTCTGAGACATCCCCCTCTACGAAACACGAGGTTTTTTGGGGGGGGGATGCGTCCTCATGGAACACTGATGGTTTGTCACAACATCCTAAAATACATTCATTTGTGTAGTATGACTCCTAGGCCATCTATAGTTTAATAAATAAGCCATGAAATACTAGAATGCACTTAGAACGAGAAAAAAAAGATTGCTTAGTTAGTTTAATAAATAAGCCATGAAATACCAAGGAAAACAAGATTGCTCAGTGAGTTTAATGAATAAGCCATGAAATACCAGGTGAGATATCCATGTACACCCTAGATCTAAAGTTCAATAAGAAAGAACTAAAACCATTTGATCCAAAAGAACAACATTACTTTCAAGAGAAAATTCTTAAAAGATAAAGAATCCAATAATTTTAACTTACCTCTTATCAATTGGTATGAGATTTCCAGAAAAGGTTGTTTCTGGAATCACCTGTATATGTTTTTGAATATTAAAAAATGACTTTTTTTAATGATCTATTTTTAATAATAAAAAAAGACAAGACAAAAAAAAATAGAGTAAAGAATGGAATTGTGCAGACTGGAGGAATGTTCTCTTATTCAATTTTTTCTGTTTATTATGTTTGTAGAATCTAGATAGCAGAGTGAAGATAGCTTAGATAGTAGTGAAGAGGTAAATGCCACATAAGGTGTGTGCCTTTCTAATAGTAGTTGCGCTATTGTTTCTCTCTTTTAAATATTCTTATATTATTTGCAGTTTGTATGGTTGCTTGTACCTACAACTATGAATTGTCGTTGTTGCCTCCTTGTTTTCATTGAAAAAAGGATTCCTTTATCATCTCATTACAAAAATTACATAGAACCATTAAAGAACTGCCTTAATCATAAGGAGAACTTAAATCAAAATAAATAAATTTATTACTAAAGTAAATAATTTTTAGCATTAATCATCCATTTTTCATACTATCTTGAATATTTCAAGGGACTCTAATGTGAATTTATTACTAAATTATTTGTAATGATCTTCAGTTTATAGATAGTACAATACATTTTTTTGCATGGTCCCTCTTTCTTACCATCATGATTGGAATAGAGCTCAGTTTCTATCACACCCTTCTAAATTCATGTGAATTGCTTCATGTACCCTAGGAATATGAATTTTCAGATGCAGATCCTCTCCTTCCTATCTGCCATATTTTCCCCAGCCATTGACTTAAAGGTAGATGTATCTCAGACTTTGATTTTTTTTAAATGTTAGTGAGGCAGGGCTAGAAGATAGCAGGGTTGTCGAAGTATGAGAAATTAATAAAATATTTTGAACAAATATGTATGTTGGTCCCATCTTGGGTCATTGGCCTCAAGATTACCTAATGCCATTGTTCAAAAGCTAAATGAATAGATCAAAAGCTAAATGAATAGGGACTGCCAATTTTTTTTAAACAATGAGGAATTTGAATAACAAAACCATTTATACTGTAAATTCCTTCATGACAATTAAAAAAATTGATCAGAAGTTAAGGCCCTAATTATTTTAACAAAAAAAACCAGTAAGCTCCTTAATTCTTCGAACCAATAACTTAGGTGGTGAGAGACAGTTGGCGTAGAAATTCTAACTTGCATGAAAAGGGGTGGTACCATCACTGCGAGTGTTTTATGGCTCAGTTGGGCATGAATTTTACTATCATCGCAAAAAAATTTTCATAGGATAATTGTGCGTCATTGTTAGAGAGAGTTTTCACATGATAATCTTTGTTATAGTCAAGAAAATGAACAGACGTAGTAAATAATTACCTACCAAGCATCCCTTATTTTTTCCCTAAAAATTCCCTTCTCACTTGAATGTATACTGTAGAAATTTATATATAAAAGAAATGCCCTAAATTTATACCACTCGACTTGTATACAGGGGAAGTTGAAAGGGGGTATGCCACCAAAACTATTGCTTGAAAAACAATTACCCAAAACTGCTTTAACCCATACATTGCAACCATTATTATCTATATTGTGAATCCATTGAGTTCCTATGTATGAGTCTAGACCCATCCGTTTGGTGCAGATCCACTGAGTTTAGATGAATTTGATTGGCGCAGATTCACTCTCTATGTGATTGACATTTTTAATTGTTATAAGCAATTTTGAGAGGCATAATTTTTAGGCCCATCCGACTTGAGAGGAAAAGTATTTTTTAGAAGCTTGTAGGAAGAGGGTTATTTTTTTAGAATTTTCAGTCACAACAAAGAAGAGGAGAGGTTGAACAATAATGATAGATTGTGAGTATGGTGCATACTTAGTTTACATGCAATAATGAAAGAACTACATCAGATCAACAGTTGCAATGCTATGACAATTTATTGAAACAAGCCTACATGGTTCGTGGAGTGTGTTTCTAAGTCAGATAACTTACATCTAAGGAGACCACAATAGACTACCAAACTGCAGTTGAAATAGAGACGAAAAAAAAAGAATTGCAGAGATTTCAAACCAGGGCAAATGACTTACTTGAAGATTCTGAAAAATGTTGTCAATGCTCTCTTTCTATGAACAATCTAACTGCATCAAGAAAGCAGATATTTTTGACCAACTCCCATCCAGAGTAAATGCATCTAAGAAGGCAGAAGGCAATTGCATCACACAAGGTACACCAACTCCCATCCGACGTAAATGTGTGAACAAGATAGAATGCAAAATGACAAAAAACAATGAACGATCAAGATCTATTGTAGATGGTCTTGCATCCTTTTGCAACCGTCGATAGAGAAAATGGATTGGAAAACTTCATTGAGGGAACGCCTTCAGCGTAATTAGTTCTTGTAGGTAAGTATATTAAAGTGTTGTTATATTAATGTATCTATTGATTGCAATATTTTTTACTCATTAAGTCAATTATCATATCGATATAAAAGTATATAGGGGAGAGGATTTGGTAGTTGAGCACCATAACTTCGTGTTTCTCAAAATCCTACATTAAATTTTTAAATTGTTCCCAATTTTTTTATAGCTGCTTACTTGGCAAGTCCCCTGCTTATTACTAAGGTTTCACGGCCACATCATCAAATATGATGCCACATCAACATGTTTTTTGTCGAAGTGTCCAAAAATGCTCAAAAAAAGTGAGACTGATAGTTGTGCACTAAATCATGTTTTATTGGTGTGTTGATGCGGCATCACAAGATTTGTTATTTTTTTAGATCTAAGAAATACATTTCATTCAATTATGGGTAGTCATCATCAACACTAACAACTTTAAAGTCACAACTATTGGTCAAATATTGTTAAAAATATTAGACATTAAATCAATAAATGCTATAACAACTATTGGAACATGCTCGTGTATCGAGCCTTCTCCCCTAGTGACAATTTTATAGTTTATAATTAATTTTTTTATTAATAATTTAAAAAATATCACTTATCTTTTTCTTACTGGATAGGTTAATTAATATGGAAATTAATTATATATTTTACCAATGTCATTCAAGTCTATTTATTTAAATGTCACAAACAAAATTTAATATCCATTTTATTATAAACAAATATATGAAAATATATAGATTTATATATAGTATGTTGTATCTACCATCCACCCAAGTGGCAAAAACCAAGTTACATCAATAAACAAACCCAAAAAACCAAATAAAAGACTACACTTAAATAGAGCAACAATGAAAGAAAAACAAAAATGAAATGCAAAGAAAAATCAATATTTAAACCTCAATTGTGGGACCATAGATATGCTCTTAGATGGAATGTTGGTTGCCCAAACCGATAATATATACCTGGAAAATGATCATCTGAGAGTATAGAAATGAAGGATGAAGGGGTTAATTTATAGAGTTTGAGAAAGGAACATGAATGATGGAGATTCAATCTTAATGGATACTTGATATTGAATGAGAAAAAGTGGAGAATCTTCATTGGCTAAGAATAGCCATTGGGTTTGCAAATGAGTGAATATAATTATATTATATTTTTTACTTATTTTGGATGAATAGGTGTGCATAGGGTAAAAATAGTGCTTGCATAATTAGGGGGTTACAAAAGAATCTTGATTGGATATTTTGGAGCTTTTATGAAAAAAAAATATTTTATTTATTTGGTCATAGAAAAATTGATAATATTTTGAATTTTAATTATTTAATGGTAAAAAAATATTGATATAATTATTTTATTAAGAATGGGTAATGGAAGGAGAATTTGGAAGGGGTCTAGAAAATAGAAATGGGTTGGGAGTAGGATATGACATGGTACTAGGTGATATTTTAAGATATGGTTAGAAATAGGTGTCTATATTTTTCTCCTCTTTGAAATGATGTTATGAAATAACATTGTTTCAAAGAAAGTAGATATAGGCACCCAATGGAAAATAGGGGATCATGCCCCAAACATTGCGATTTTAAAATAAATTTAGGGATGCTCCCTTGAGATGACATCCAAGGATGGAGAACACGAGTGTGCTCTTAGAATGGTTAGAATAAGGACTGTTAGAAGAATGAGGAGTTTGTCATTGATGATGTTGTTGGAAACATTAGCATGTGGGATAAGCACAAGGTACATACAGTTTTGTATTACAGTGTTTTCATTGATGTCAAAATTGTATCTTGCTTTGGAGATCATGGTGCAAATTATTTTGGTTGGCTCTAACATGTTTTAGGGTGTTGGTGTAAGATAATTTTACAAGAAGGTTTGATCTGGTGAAGGCATCTATGATGAAAATGATTAAGTGTCTATACCATTGATTCAGTGTATAGGGGATTTGATTTTTGGGTCCACATCGGTCTATTGTTCAATGCTTTGCTTTGTGGTTCTAATATAATGTTCTTGGTTAATATAAGCATCTGATTCTAGAATCTCATCTTATTTTGGTTCTTGGTGTGAATGTTATGGGTAACAAAAGTTTAGCTTGACAGTTACATGTGTTTTCTAGTTTTGTACATATGAGTTCGAGAGTCTGCACTTCTCCATAGATTAGATTTTGACTTTGCAAATTTAAGGAGATGTTGACAGATGTCAATAGAGTGTGTATTCCGGTTGGCATGGTGTTTTGGGGTGCACACATCTGAATATGGGTATATAGTTGGAGAATTTTTGTATTAGGTCTGATGCGATGCTAACCTAATAGGTTTGAAGGTATGCAAAGCTTATTGAAGTATTATAAAGTTATGTGGGAGCTATTATAGGTCCATGCCAACCTATTTCAAATTGTTTTGAGATTTGAATCTTGGTGCGAAGAATGTATGGATAGATCTTGAGTTGACAAGTCCTATTTTGTATATTTTGAATAATACATCTAATTAGGCTAACCTAATTGATGTTATGAGTGAAGTAGATCTATATAAAATAAATAATTTGTAGTGTTTTGATGAATTTCCTACATGAAAGCAATGTGAATGATGCGAATTGGGTGAATACATTATGAATCTAAGTTGTGAATGTTGAGAAAAATATTAGAGTGATGTGAATGCAGAGGAAGGCAGAGTGTTAGATCGAAAGTAGATGAAGTGTGTAAATTCCGTCTATTGAGATTCATTGGAATTGTATTTCATACATATGTTAGATATAATTGTAACATTTTAATCTAGGTTGTGAGCCACAAACTTTCTTCTATCTCTTTTCTTCTTTACATGGGTAGTGAGTCCACCTATAGTAAGCACTTCTATAATATACTATAATTGGTTATAATATATTGTGAGCTAATTCCCATTGTCGTTTTTCCCATTTTGAGTTTTTCACGTAAAAATCTCGGTGTTCATGTGTTATGTGATGTTGATTGGTTGTTCCATGATTTCTTTCATTACTGTAATTGAATATGATATAAGTATTATATGTTTAAATTTTTAAGTGGTTTCACCCCCCTCCCACAGTATTTTGGGTGTTCAACAATTAGTATCAAATCTTGGTTCCTTGGAAGGAGCTTAACCGCTTGGGGAAGATCTTAGAGGTTGAACACATGGTTGTTAAAAGATTACGTACTCCTTTAGAAGATATTCCTGTTGTTGGATCTATAGAAGAATATTGCATATTTGATATGAATGGAGAACTCAAAGTTTCTCTCGAAGACCTTGAAAAAATTGAAGGTGAAAATAGAGATCTGAAAGAAAATTTCAAAGAAGTAATGAATGCATCAAAAAATTGAGGGAGAAAATAAAAAAATTCAAAGAAAGACGTAAGGAGGTTAGTGAGCAGCTGAAGCAAGCAAATTAAATAATTACATGTTTGAAGGTGAAAGTTGAAGAAATAAAGAGAGTTGAAGAATGCTTGAATTTATAATTGTGAAAAGGAAATCTAAAGAATGCACAAGGTTTGAACAAGAAGTTGTGAGTCTGAAATCAAATCTAGAGAAAGAAAGGAGTCATGAAGACAAATTCAAGATGAATTCTACAAAGCTTGATGAAATGATTGCAAATAAAAAAGGCTCTAAAGATAAAGAAGGTTTAGGATTCTAAAATGGTAAAAGCTCAAAATTAGATCAAACTTCAAATGCTAAAAAGAAGACTGAAGACAAGAAGAACAATGGCAAGTAGATCTAGAATGAAAGGAATGTAGCTAGAAGACCACCATTTAGACAACCAATACCCATATTTTAATGGTTTTTTTCATTCTTGCAATAAATTTAGACACAAGGCTACGGAATGTAGAAGTAGAATGAATCAAAATGTTCCACCTTTTTTTGGTTAATGTTTTACATGCAAAAAATATGGTCATAGAGCTAATGAGTGTAGAAGTCAAATGATGAATGGTTATAACAATGGTAGAATATTTCAATCTTTCAATTTGGATACTATTATACATGAAATGGATTTGGGTATAAATCTAATCAATGAAAATCTAGAATGAATGGAAATAAGATTGGTCAAAATAATGTCATATGATATAATTGCAATAGACTAGGACACATTTCTAAGTTGTGTAGAAGCAAAAATATGAAGAATGATAATATGATAAAGAAGAATGAACCAGTACAAAAGATTGATCTGGCAGAAACAAAGAAGGAGATGGATAAGATTTAGAGAATGAATGAAGAGACCAAGGTTAAGGATGAATTTGTACTAGCATTTGGTGTAGATGTTTCCTTCAGAAACTAAGTTGAGAGCTTTGGCTAAGGGGGAAATCTATTTGAAATTTGTTATCCCCTGCCAAAGAAAATAATGACGATGCTTTAACATGAAGATATGTGGTGTCGGTCAATATGCTTGATCTTTTGAAAAAAATCTAGTAGAAAATATTAAAATGCGGAAGATTGCGGAGCATTTGAAGGTAACTACGCACATAGTGAATGGTTTGCCAACTTTATTTTTTTAAGCATTCAGTGCAAAATTAGGTCAATTCCAAAGGGTTATAAAGTGATTTTACTTAGCCAAATTCATTCATAATGAGAATTGAGAATGAGAAGAGCAATGAAGAAAATATTTGGAGTGATCAAGGCGATTTGTGATCTAGTGTGTTCAAACCCTAATTAGAAAAGTGAAGGAAAAGGTATTTACAAGCTTTGTTTTCCCTAGTTTCATAGAGAACTTTGTTGAAAGTAATTTGAAATCATTTTACAATGGCTACACCAAGGGTTACTAAAGTTACTAATAGGCCACGACCAAAGCTTAAGAAACATCCTATTAAATCCATTGAGGTAAACCCCTTAGGCACATTTTCTAAGGTTCCATATGGTGTGTTGCACACAGAAGAGATAAGGATTTACATTCATTGCAAATTGGAAGAACATAATCATTCTAATTTAGGAGAGGTATGGATGAATGAACTTACTAGAAATAAATTTACCTTGAAACCAGAATATCAAAACCTAGTTGCGAAGAAACTTGATGTGTGGGAAGGGTTTCCAAATTTTTCCTTTGATGATAAATGGGTTAGAATTGCATTTAGAAAAATTCATGATATATTTGTCTTGATAGACATGCTTGGGTTAATCACAAAGGATGTGATTAGAGAAGTTATAGGTTTGCACTCCATCGGACTTGTTTCGGTACTCAAGTCAGTGAAAAATGAAGTTGTCATAGAATTAACTAGTGCCACACATGACAAGAGGACCTTGATAGTGAATAAGATAAGAAATCCACCTATGAGTATGCAACTATGATGATAGGTTACAAGATTTACATCACAAATAGAGATAACTTTGTATATGCCACTATAATAAACATTGCCAATGAGTTGGTGGAGAAAGGAGTTGACTATGATCTTCATGAGTTGTTGAAACAACAACTAATGGAAAATTTGGAGAAGAAAAAGGAAAAGAAACATCCATTTAAGAATGGTACCCTAATTGTTTTTCTACTTTTCTACTTTTTGAGAGAATTGACTGATACTAAAAGTGTGACATGGTTGAAAGGAAGACCTATTGCACATCAAATTAGATATTTTCTAAGAGTTTTTAGTGATGTAGAGGCACAAGATGAAGATCTTGAAGATTTCTTTGAAGTATTTCAAAAGAGGATGCATGAAAGAGAAATAATCCCTAAGAAAATGGTTGAAAAATACAAGGATGAAATCATATTCATGGTATCAAAAGATGAATGCATCATTCAATCAGTTGAACCAAGGATAGTGTGGATCCCAACAATGGGATATGAGATTATTGAATAAGAGATTATTACCTCAACTAATTTTATGCTTAACAAACCTAATGACACCACAAAAGGAAGATATGACACCTATGAAGAAAAATCAATGGAGATGCATATGGAGCAGAAGAAACCAATAATAAAGAAGAAGGTCAAGAAAATATGGTTGCACAGTTTATGGAGGACATGGGATTCACAAAGGAGCAAGTGGAGCAAGCAAGAGAAAGGGTTGGATATCTGGAAGCTCATCAAGCACTAGAAGATTTGGTAGAAAAAATACCACCCCTCCTACTATTCAAAAGTCCTCTGGGACTAATCTCCCTATTGGAGAAAAGAGAAAATTAACTAAAAGTCCTTTGGTGAAGGAGAAGTCCCCTCTAGTTATGCAAAGTACAAGGTCTAAGAAGAAGAAGGCTACTTCAATGACTCAACCTACAAGCCCTACCAAGAAGAGAAAAAAATAGAAATAATTAAGAGAAAATGTCACATAAAAATGTTGAAGAGGATGAAGAAGAAGAAGAGGAAGAAGTACCACAGTTAGTTCACAAAAGGAAAGGTGAATCTTCACAAAGTGAAGAAAGTTATAAGAAACAAAGAGTGGATGTTGTGGACACCGATCAAGAAGAAGAAATAGAGAAATAAAAGAAGACATTTGTTATCCACATGACAGGATAGAAGGGAGAAGAAACCAAGAAAGTGTCTTCAGAGAAGAAGATATTAGGAACAAGGCATAAGAAGAATTTGGATGAAAGGAAAAAGGAAATGGAAACACCTCCGGTAAGCACTCACACTCCCATGAAGTGAGAAGCATTTCTCAACGTGGAAACAAAAAAAATATTCCTTTTCCTTGCTTGGTTTGGGAATGATTAATGCTAAAATAAACTTAAGTTCACCTTGATCTAGTGTTGCGATGTGTTTTACAGATCCACATTAGGTCTTGGGCCCTTTTTAAGCTAAATAAACCTAACTTTTCCTTGATTTAATGTTGTAAAGTGTATTTATTTACACCTTCACATTAAATTTAGGGCCCTTGGACCTAACATCACCTTGATCTAGTGTTGTAATGTGTCTTACACATTCACATTATATTTAGGGCCCTTTTAAGCTAAATAGACCTAATTTTTCCTTAATTTAGTGTTGTAAAGTGTATTTATTTGTACCTTCACATTAATTTTTGGGCCCTCTTGCATTTATGACCTTTAATAATCATTAATAGGCCCCTTAGATCCTATATTATGTATCCCAAGGCATATTTCAATCAAAATCCCAATAATATCAACAAATAAACTTAATTTCTTTACACCCCACACTTTTGCCACCTAAAAAGGCCCTGTGGGATCCATACACCACCCTAGGCATATGAGTCCAACCCAAGTGGGACCCATACACCTAGTGTGGTGTATAAGTCCCATCCAGGTGGGACCCATATGCCAGGTGTGGCGTATGAGTCCCACCCAGGTGGGACCCATATGCCAGGTATGGCGTATGAGTCCCATTTGGAATATTTTTAGGGTTTTGAGTGGGAAAATTTGGGTTTTAAGTTCAAATTTCATGAATGTTAGCCTGTGGGATCCAATGAATAGGTTAACCATAAAGAAAATAGAGGGAAAATGTGTTCACCTATTCTCTCTAAGTCATTCCATATTGTCCTAGGGTCCCAAATTGGATTGAATATCAACCTCTAAGGTGAGTCAATTCTCAATAGGGAAGGACCTAGGAGGGGTTATTTTAATCTTTGGGGGGTTCACCACCAAGCAAAAGCTTGGAAACGACAAATAAGCATTCAACTCACAAAACCTAATAATGCAAGCTAAATGAATGATGCAAATGATGAAATTATGAAATAGCAAGTTAGGGTATGTGTACTTGTAATTTTTGGAAATATAATGAGGATTCTGGAAATGAAAAGAGGCTATCAAAAAGTGCTGCGGAGGACTAAAATGCCCTTACTGTTGACTTAGTCCTGCTGCTATTTTTCGAGGCAAATATAGAGTCTTCGGATGTTAGAACCGAATATGAAGGAAATTCTAAAAAATAACCCAAGGAGTACTAAGATGCCCTAGGTGGTGACTTAGTCTTGTTCTAAATTTCTGAAATGTTCAAATGTGGTCCTGCGCTCCAAGTTCTACACTTCCTTCTTCTCAAATCTCAAGTTTTGAATCTTTCGGATTTGGCCTGTAGGTGAGTTTTTGTGAAGATGACAAATTTTTGATGCAACTTTGCAACTTTGTAACTTTGCACTTAAAATGATCTTCAAGTCTTCAACCTAAATCTACAATCACAAACACACAAGAGGAGATTTTTTTTTTGATGATTAGTAAATGGGGGTTTTCCTTGGTCAAACCCCTCGTTGGTAATTAAACCTTGAAATATAATGAAATGGAGGGAAATAATGAATGAACAACATGTAATGTTACAACTCACCAAACCCTTTCTAGGAAGTCTGCAAACTTGTGTGAAATGGCTAGCTTGAATGTAGATCTTGAATCTAATAAATGCTTGATAGATCTTGACTTGAATTACTTGCTTGAATCAAAACCCTACATCACAAATATTAGCTCAAAAACACACATGATGCAACAATCTCCTTGATATGATGCTTGAATTTTGATGATGGTTCCAAATGCTTGATGGATTACTCTTGAGTGCTTGGATGCTTAGATTGATTTTTAGATTGTTAGATATGAAAATGAGTGAAAGAACCTTGTATTTATACCTATTCGTGCTTAATATCCTGAAATTACACCACAACAAGCTGACATATGAAATCATTAATTAAAGGAGGCCAAATCTTGCTAGAATTTGAAATTAACTATCAAAAAAATCTTATGGGGGACTAAGACACCCTAGGTGGCGTCTTAGTCCTAAATCCTAAAAAGTTGTGGCACAAACTCCAAAAAAGGGCCCATTTAAGGCACACTTGAAAAGGGGGTCCCAAGACCTCAAGGGGACAAAAATTCCCTAGGTGGAATCTTATTCCCGACCCAAAAATCAAGGACACTCAACCATAATAATTAAATTATCATTCATCCATTAATGTTTGTCAGGATTTTCCAAAAAAAAAATAGTTTATAATGCTTGTGGATGTAAAATAGGACCAATTAAGACATAAATAAAGATAAATAAAGCAAGGTGGGCCCAAAAAAGTGTGAAAATGCAATGGTATACATTTTCCTACACTACAACAGGATATTAGATGAATTGCTTATATAAATGAGGTATCAAATCATTATTTCAATAAGAATTCATGGTATGAAGTCAAGAACTCAAGAGTTAAGCATTCCAAGACTTCACAAGATCATTTAGAGAGCATTTAAGATCATTTATAAGGCATTCAAGGGAAAAATTATTCATCAATTGTTGCGTAAATTCAAGATCCATCATCATTTCAAGGATATCAAGCATCAATCATGATATTGAGCTAGTGTTGTGATGTTGCATCCAAGATCCAAGTTCAAGCATTGTTCTACACTTATCTTAAGATCTAGATCTACATCCTTCATGATCATTTCATGTTAGATTCCAATTTATAAGACATCATTCAAGGTATAATTTTTCATGTTTCATGTTTCATGTCTCTCTTTCATTATCTCATTATTTGGTTTAATTACCTAAAAGGGGTTTGACCTAGGAAAACCCCTATCCTCTAACAAACAACAAGAGTTTCTTCTCTTTGATGTGTGATTACGGATCTAGGTGTCTTGGAGTTTGAAGATCCCTTGAAGATTAGGTTACAAGATTGGAGAAAGTTTTCAAAGTGCTCAAATTTTTCACCTTGCATTGAAGATCCTTGGAAGACTTCTAGAGGCCTGAAATCAAAGTTTTAGATCCGAAAACAAGGTGTCACAAAAAGAGAAGATATTGGAGACCTGATTTATATCTTAATCCTCCAAAAAGGCCTATTGGGAATGATATGCCACTTATTGCGTATGAGTCCCATTAGAGCGATTTTCCATATTTCAGTGGCTTCAGATCATAGATTACCAAATTCCTGTTTTGGCCAAAAAACTCTAGTCTAGGATTGATACGCCCAAACTGGCATATGAGTCCTAACAGGCTTTAAAATCAGTGTTTTCAACATTTCAGGTCTTCATTCAAGCCTCTACAAGTTTCCATGTGCACACTTCTGGTTTTGCAACTTCTTTTGTTCTGATTTATATGCATTTCTAGGTCATTCATTCAAGTTTCATGCATCACTAGGTTTAAACATTAGATCTTACATTTCATTAATCTTTCCAAGCCCTAACTTGGTGGTGAACCCCTCTTTAATTAATAATTAGACCCTAGGACAACCCTATTGCAATATTTCTCTCTCCTTTGCATACTTGAGGTTGAGATCTCTAGGGTTTCCTTGAATATGGAATATAGAAAATTTGTTGTCCTAGGTCCTAAACCCTAGTGACGACAATTTTTTATCTTAAATTTTGGTGAACCTGCAATTAGAACATTTCATTTTCTGATTTGGAGTGCATCATCATCCTAGATCTTGTTTGCATTAACTTTGCATCAGGGTTTGCACTAGTTAATTTGCATCTAGGATTTCAAAATATTGCATTAGTAAAAGTGCATATATGTTGCATTTTGACATCTTGCATCACTGAAAATCATCTGAAATCTGCATTTGCATTTAGTTCAGACATCATCGAACCCATAAAGAATAGAAAAAACTTAAAATTTTCCTTAAAATTGTGAAAACAATCCCTAATTGGGACTCCTATGCCCCTCTGGGCGATTTAGTCCTAGTCCAGATTTTAAATTTCCGTTTACAACATTAAAAACCTCATTTATGTGCTTCCTAAGCTCGCTGGTGACATATAGTATCAATCTAAAAGGTTTTGATAACTTATGTTTTATGCATCTAGGCCAAAATAATCAATTTAGGGTAGTCATATTTGAAATAGTTTCAATAGAAAAAATCATCAGATCTAAAAATATTCACATTTTTGAAACTTTGCATCATATGGATAAAAGTACTTTTCACTTTTGCATATACAATGTTTACATTCATAAAACTTAGCATACTTTTGATAAAAGATCTTTTCATGTTTGGATATACATTGTTTGCATTCGTAAAGTTTTGCATACATTGGATAAAAGTACTTTTCCATCTTTGGATATACATTGTTTACATTCTTGAAGCATTGCATAAAATGGTTAGAAGTGCTTTTCATTTTTGTTCAAACAATGTTAGTACCTTAAATTTCTAGGCATGCTAAGAAAAAATTGATATCCCCTTCCTATGAGAGTGTTTTAGTTAAATAGAATACAACCTTAAACAGTCCAAATGATCATATTCGTTCTTGTCCTAATATCTCTCCTATTTGTGAAGAAGATATTTTGGTGTTAGAAGAACCAATCAATGAGAGTTTTGAGAGTCCTAGTTGTTTCTCTCCTCTTACCTCTCTTAGTGGACAAGACATTGATGAACAAGAGGACACAACCATAGGTAATCATGATGATCACATAACACAACAAGAGACAATTGAAACCTACCTACATAACACTTCCACTAGTCTACATTCATCTCCCAACTCCTTCCCCTCTTGTGATAATGTTTGAGAAGATGAAATTGTAAGTGAGGAAGATACATTGGTGTTAGATGATCAAATGTTTAAAATCTATAACAATCCTCTTTATGTTACTTCCCCTACCTATCCTATTTGGAAGACATTATGCGACAAAGGAATGAAGTTATGGACAATCATGATAATTAAATTTGTTCTTCTCCTAGTATCTTTCCTAGTTGTGAGGAAGATGCTTTGATGTTAGAAAATATAACCAATGAGTCATGAGAATCTTATGTGTCTCTCTTCCCCTAGGAAAAGCGTTATTGAACAAGAGAATGCCATCATTGATAAAAAAAGACAATTCAACCATTGATCATTCCCCTACTTGCGATGAAGTCATTTTGGAAGAAGCAATCCTTGAATGTCAAGAACATTTGGTTTGTAGTTCTCCTAAAAAATCTTCTCCTAGGGAGGATATCATGGTGCAAGACAATGACAACAATAGTAATGTGGCTTCATTAGGTGATGGTAACAAGGTGGTACTAGATTGCCCTTTATTAGAAATACATCAAACCAAGACAGTTGAGGTTATGAATGTGCAAGTGTCCATTAAATCCCCCTTAACTATTGGACCTCCTACATACCCTACGGGACATCCTAAGAATCCTCTAATCCTTTACCCACCCTCACAATGCCCACAAACTCAAAACAAACTCAAACTTATCCTTTATCCACCTAAGAATAATGTTTCACAATAGCTGAGTCATAATATCATTGTTCATACATATAACACTAGAAACAATATGCAACCAAAACAAATACCTTTAACATCCATCCCATTGCCTAATCCTATCTTGCTTGGTCCTCCTCGTTTTCCTACATAAAGTGGAAATGAGTACAATCTTCTTGAACAACTAAAGAATACGCCTACAAAGATATCATTGTGGGACCTTATTCAAGCATCCCCTCATTATCATAACATGATTCAAAGTGATTTACAAAAAGTTCCTATCCCTTCTAGTGCACAACCGAATGACATAGCAGCCCTGATTCAAGGAATAAATGTTGACTTTATTTTCCACCAAAGTGAACTCCCCTCTTTGGGAGTGCAAAAAAAAAAAGGTTTCATAATAATATCTCAATATAAAAGGATAGGGATAAAGTGAACCCTTGTTGATAATGTCTCAACCCTTAATGTGTGTAGTGTAACCCTTTTGGATAGGCTTGGTGTGGATAAATAAAAAATTCAACTTGACTCTTTATCCATTAAGGGATTTGACAATGTAGGAAAAAAATCACTTTGTGTGATCACTTTACCTATTATAGCTGGAAAGGCCACATTAGAAACACCAATCCATGTTATGCCTCGAGATCTTGCATATAATCTCCTTTTAGGTAGACCATTTATTCATGCAATGAATGGGGTGCGTTCTAATCTTCACCGTGTAATGAAGTATGTCTACAACAACAAAGTGTACACACTCAAGTCTGACCCGAAACCAAATAGTTGTTTAAACATTGAGAAAGCAAGGAAAATCCTTTGAAAATATTGACACCAACTACACAAGTGGAATCCGTGCAAGAAAAAGAAAAGATGGATGTCTTAAGCCCTCCACAATGATCTCGCTAGATGATTTGGGCTCCTTAGACTTCAAACCAATGTTCATGGGAGAATACAAGACCATAAACAAAGAGTTTATAGAGGGAAAATAAAAAGCAGTATTATCAACACAAAATTTGGGAGACCCTTCAAAAGCATCCACTTTAGAAGAAGAAGCAAATTATATGACAAAATTTGATGAGATAGAATATCAACAACCACCTAATCCAAAAGAGATGAACAATATTTATGGAAAAGGTTATGAAATGATGAAACAACTTGGCTATAGTGGAACAGGATGTGGTGCTAGAGAACAAGGTATTCATGTCCCTATAGAGCCTAATGTGCAAGAAAAGACTAGTGGTCTTGGTTATTGTCCCTCGAAAGAAACAAACAAGCCTTCACTAAATATCAAAACTCTTACAAAAGATTCTTCCAAGCTGACTTTAACAGTAGTGCATCCTGAATTGATCGACACTAGTGGTCTTGATTACCATCCTTTGAATGAAACTAAAGAAACAAATAAATCCTCGCTTAGTGTTAATGTCATCACACAAAACACTTATGATTCAAAATTGATATATTTTACACACTCCTTTCAAGGAGAGAACAAAATCTTACAATCTAAAGAGTCTTGTGTAAGTATGACTCCTTGTACTAAGAAAGATATATCTTTGTCACAAAATAAAGGAACATATTTTACTTTGGATCAAGAAGGTATCTTTTCAAGACTCCTCCAAGATCATTTGATATCTCTCCCTCCAAGAACATGAAAGAAATTCCACTACAATACTTCATTTTGTGCATATCATAGAGTTCATGGTAATTCTACTAATGAATGTAAGGCTTTAAGTAAAAAAAATTAACATCTTAAGGACTATAGTGCTCTTTCTTGTGTTGAAGCACCTAATTCCTCTAATTGAAACTTATTTTCATCCTATTCAGCTCACCCTTGTCCTGCACTAAGTGTGGGCAAGGGGTTAGGTAGCCTTGTCCTCGTATACCAGTTGTCGTTGTCCTTTTTGGCTAGTTGACCACATTCCATGTATATGTATAAGAGAAAGCTTGGGATGCGGATGCCATGCCTTACGTTCGATCACAGGTGACATACTACCTTTTGGGGGCAACCCATTTTTCATAATGTATCTTATTGGAAACATATGGTTTGGCATAGGGATTTTCAAATAAGCTCTCATGTCTTCTTATACTTTAAAGAAATTTCTCACAATAATGGTGTTACCAACTGCTTTAAAGTGGGGGCATACATCGACACTCATGTTTCACTGTGTGATTTTATTTATTCTTGCAATGTGTCCTTTTCTTGGTGGTGTCATTGGGCTTGATTTCCTCTGAAAATGCAATATTTCTTTGTCTTTTCCTCTCTTGGAAACATTAGACACAATGTTCCCTAAGAAGAGACCTTGCACGAATTAAGAAAAATCCCTTTGAACACACTTTACACTATTTGATCTATGGCCATCTTGCATAACACACTTTGCATGCATGTAGATCCATCTTGTTTGTTCATGAGTTCCAAGCATACAAATATTTTCTTGCCTCATGAAGCTCGAAGCTCATTGTTTGTTCATGGGCTCCAAGCATACAAAGTTTTGCTTGTCTCATGAAGCTCGAAGATCATTTTTGTGTGGTGCCTTATCAAAGTTATCAGGAGGTATAACTTTGGTATGGTTCGATGGGAAAATGACCTGAGGCATGACTTTCCCTTAGCCACTCGTGTATGTGTTTGAGTGCATATCGGCTGTATGTGTCTCACCTTCTTGGATTACTCACCTAGTGGACAACAAGGAGTTTCGTTGCCTCAGAGTGAGCATGCATTTTTTGGACAAACAACTTAGATCTAATCCACATTGCATTGGACAAACAGTCAAGAATTGATCCACCTCTTTTTATTTTTTTCTTGCTCTTTTTGTTTTTCTTCCTTTTTTTAGTCATTGACATTGCATGTTTGTGTATCTTGTTTTGTTGCATATCATACACCTTGTGCGTATCCCTTTATGCTTATGTCAGTTTGACGTAGGATCTTGGATCCTAGGGTCTTGACCACTCCCTTGATCTTTGTCATCCTAGACCATCCACATTGGTACACTTGGATCCCTCTTGAATGTCTACTTTAGTGTGAGTTTGAAGCAAGTTCCCCCTCTCACTAAAGTGGAGGCTAAATGTGGCAACGAAAAAAAGTATCCCTTTTCCTTGCTTGATTTGGGAATGATTTTAATGTTAAAATGAACTTATGGTCGCCTTGATCTAGTGTTGTGATGTGTTTTACACATCCACATTAGGTCTTGGGCCCTTTTTAAGCTAAATAAACCTAATTTTTTCTTGATTTAATATTGTAAAGTGTATTTACATACATCTTCACATTAAATTTTTGGTCCCTTGGACCTAATTCCACCTTGATCTAGTGTTGTAATGTGTTTTACACATTCACATTAGAATTAGGTCCCTTTTAAGCTAAATAGACCTAATTTTACCATAATTTAGTGTTGTAAAGTGTATTTATTTGTACCTTCACATTAATTTTTGGACCCTCTTGCATTTATGACCTTTATATCATCATTAATAGGCCCCTAATATCCTATACTATGCATCCGAAGGCATATTTCAATCAAAATTCTAACAATATCAACAAATAAACTTAATTTCTTAACACGCTGACACTTTTTCTACCTAAAAAGGCCTTGTGGGACTCATACACTAGGTGTGGTGTATGAGTCCCATTTGGGCCATTTTTAGGGTTTTGAGTGAGAAAATCTAGGTTTTAAGTTCAAATTTCATGAATGTTGGCTTGTGGGATCTAATTAACGAGATATTAGATGGATTACCTATATAAATTAGGTCTCAAATCATTATTTCAATAAGCATTCATAATATCAAGTCAAGAACTCAAGATTTAAGAATTCCAAGACTTTATGAGATCATCTAGAGAGCATTTAAGATAATTTATAAGGCATTCAAGGGCATAATTCTTCATCAATTGTTGCAGCAATTCAAGATCCATCATCATGTCAAGGATATCAAGCATCAAACATGATATTGAGCTAGTGTTGTGATGTTGCATCCAAGATACAAGGTTAAGATTCTACACTTATCTCAAGATCTAGATCTACATCCTTCATGGCCATTTCATGTTAGATTGTATATTTACAAGACATTAGTTAAGGTATCATTGTTCATGTTTCATGTTTCATGTCTATATTTCATTATCTCATCATTTTGTTTTATTACCTAAAAGGGGTTTGACCTTAGAAAACCCATATCCTCTAACAAACAACAAGTCTTTCTTCTCTTTGATGTGTGATTGTGTATCTAGGTGTCTTGGAGCTTGAATATTCCTTGAAGATTAGGTTACAAGCTTGGAGAAAGTTGTCAAAGTGCTCAAAGTTTTCAAAGTTGTCATCTTGCACTAAAGATCCTTAGAAGACTTCTATAGGCCCAAAATCAAAGTTTGAGATTCGAAAATAAGGTGTGGTAGAAAGAGAAGAGATTGGATACCTAATTGAGATCTTAACGCTCCAAAAAGGCCTATTTGGACTGATACGCAAATTTTGGTGTATGAGTCCCATTACATTGATTTTTTAGATTTTAGTGGCTTCAAATCAGACATTGCTAGATTCGTGTTTTGTCCCTAGTTTGGGATTGATATTCCTAGTCTGGAATATGAGTCCCAACATGCTTTAAAATTAGTGTTTTCAACATTTCAGGTCTTCATTCAAGCCTCTACAAGTTTCCAGGTGCACACTTCTAGTTTTGCAGTCTTATGTTCTGATTTATATGCATTTGTAGGTCATTCATTCAAGTTTCATGCATCACTAGGTTTAAATATTAGATCTTGCATTTCATTAATCTTGCCAAGCCCTAGCTTGGTGGTGAAACCCTCTTTAATTCATAATGAGACCCTATGACAACCCTATTTCAAGATCTCTCTCCTTTGCATACTTGAGGTTGAGATCTCCAGGGTTTCCTTGAATGTGGAGTCTAGAAAGTTTGTTGTCCTAGGTCATAAACCCTAGTGACGATAATTTTCTATCTTACACTCAATAAAATTTTATACAATGAAAATTTAGTAGAAACTACAACCCTATATAATGAATCAAATGAGGTGGATAAGGCCACCATTGTAGAAGCTATCATTAAGTATATTATTGTTTCAGAAGTTGACATGAAGAACATTGAAAACTAAATTCCTACGGATATGAATATCTTAGTGAAAAGAAGGAAAGAAGCAATAGGAGAAGACATAAAAATAAAATAATATGCATTGAAGAAGATTGGTGATCCTCTCTTAGAGGAAAATAAAGCCACATTGGTTGAGTTGTATAGCACAAAATTTAGGAAAAATTTAAGGGTGACTACCCTTATGGGAAGAGATGAAAGTGAGGTTGAAAGGCTTCGAAAGGAGACAATTGACAAGATTGTAGACATAGCAAAAAAGTATGGAATGAATCAGGAATGCACATAAAATCTTGCTCTAGATGTCAATATAGGAGATGGAGCAAATGACATTGATGCTCAACATGAGCATGTAACAGATGAAGGATATGCTCAAGAAAATGTTCTTCCAAAAGTGGAAGAAGTGACCAAGGACTATGAAGAGGTAGAAAAGAATGTTAAAAAGAGACCACTATCGGTGAAAATATAGCTAAGGAGGATACCTCTCCTCCTTTGATACCTAAAGAGATTGTTGAAGATGCACAAGGAAAACCAAAAATAGCTCCTTTGGACACCACAAACTAGATTGCTAGTGAAAAAAATATTAATAAGGATGAAGGAAAGGAGAGTGGTGACCAAGAAAATAATGAGAAGGATGATGAGGATATATTAGGAGATGCAAAGATAGAAGCATAAACACTAGTGAGCTCTAGAAAGAATGGGGAAAATGAGTTGAAGGAAAAGACTACGAAGAATACAAAGGCTTCTGGTGAATCCTCCTACTCCTCTGGAGATTCCTTGAAGAACCTACTAAGCATGCATCTCAATTTATAGCCTGTTGCATCATCACAATTGCTACAATTACCTATGAAAAGGGGAATATGGACCTTGATAAGATTTCCCCACTCCACAAGCTTTACTTCACTAGTACAAAACCAGCAATAAATGACTAAAAAGACTACTAAAAGTTGGTCACCTGACCATTAGTTTGGTCACATGACTATTAGTAGTTTATTGCTAGTCATTTATAACATCACCAAATTTATGACTAAACCATTTTTAGTCATTTATTGGTTGTTTTGATTGATCAATTTGGTAGTATATTTAGTCATTGATTGTTGTTAACAAGTAATTTAATGTATTTAGTCATGGTAGTCATTTATTTTAGTCATGGTAGTCATGGCAGTCATTTATTTAGTCATGGTTTAGTCATTTATTTGGGTGAATTAGTGATTCAAGTTACAAATCAAATCTAACTTAATTAATCCTCACAAATTTATGCATATAACTTCAAGTATCATAGATATTCAAATGTTGAGAGAAGCACCATGAAATGAAGACTAAAATGCTTGAACAAATATGATTGATCACAAATTGATCACAAATCAAAGGAGCCACAACACAATATTTATGAGTCTGAAAAATTACTTCATTAAGCTTCATTGGCAAATTAAAACCTCAATGGTTACAACCTCACTGACAAGTCATTGTTTCACTGACTATTTTACAATGAGTTTCTTTTCTTGAAAGTTTCATTTAGATTTGAAACTCAAAAACCAAATGAAACTCAAGAATGTGTGCGATAGTTATACTTTATAGATCTTTACAAATCATCAAAAAATGGACCCTTTAAATATGTAAATCTGGTAGTCACAAAAGAAAGGGTCATTTCTAATATTTCATATTTAAAAAATGAATCTGGGTGCAACTTTGCTTATGGAATTGGGCGCTCAGATTTGGAAAATTTTGCAACAGAAAAAGATAATCATATCCAAACTCTTCCTCCCTAGTATTGACCTTTCACTTCTCCAACTTGGCGAGCTGTGGCCTAAAAATAAGATTTCAACAAGTGTTTTTACAATGAGAGCCAAGCCTTGATGGGAAGCCGAGAAGGCTTCCTCAACCTTACATAAAGCAAACAAAAATCTTCTCTATATCATTGTAGCACTAACCTACAAACTCTAAAATAAGAGAAAAGATAGATTTTAATGGCACTTAGCTTAAGTACAAACTAGTAATCTAATATGAATACAATATTGAGGAGTATAAAAAAGTAGTCTAATTACATAGTCTTTCTCTCATTCCTCTGCCCCCTCTCTTTGGAAATGGAGCATTAGATCAGGGGCATACCATGCGAAGATGACATGAGTACCGTGCCAATATAACATGGATGTGAACCGAACCAGGTTGAGCGTTATGTAAGATTGCCTGAGCATCACATGACTAAGGATTCTGGCCTAGTGACTTGACTCATGATTTCGTACGACTCCCTTTCTGGTTCGAATTCCCTTTAGCAACTGAATCCTTTTATCTAAAGAGAGATGGGGGCCCGTGGTAGCTAGGTGAGCAATTGTATAGATAGGGCATCGGGGTAGTTATCTGCCAACGTTCTTTCTCCTCATGGAGCAAGGTTCCTCGACCGAGCACAAGGAACAAGTTTCCCAAGTCTGACCACTATTGGTTTCAGCTCCTCCAAACTCGTCCTCATTGGTATTGACCTTTCACTTCTCCAATTTGGTGAGCTTCAGCCTGAAAATCTCCAATTGCCCACGCATTAGGGTTAATTTGCCTATGCAAAAAACATTTCAAAATAGATTCAAAATTAAGTGAATTACAAATAATAAAATCTCTTGCTTTTGTATTATTATATAATATAATATAATATAAATATTATATTATATTATATAGTATTATTATATAATATAATATTATATAATATCATATTATATTATAATATATATAATATATATATAATATATTTTATATATATCATATTATATTATATTATAATACAACCCACTCCCTCATTTCAAAATATATTTTTTAATTATCCACTTTAATATCATATCATCTTATTTTTATTTGTGAGTAATGATTTAGTCATTTTTATTTGTGTGACTAATTATTTAGTTGTGTTTTTTACTCGATGATCAAATTAGTCACTTATGATGATCAAATTAGTCATTTATAGTTGTGTTGCAAAAAATGAGTAGAATTTAGTCATCTTTAGTTGTTGTGACTAAAAGTGTTAGTCACGTAGTCATTTATTTACCAAATTCTACTAGTGGTTGGGAGATGTATTCTATGCATCTTCTTGAAAGGAGATTATTGAGACTCATCAAAAGAGTGGAGAGCTAATGGATGAAGTTATGAAGGCTCTTCAAGAGATTATACTTGGTGCAAACATTGACATTTCACTTTCTAGTGTGGAGAATTTGAAGTTATTAATTGATTATTTTAAAGAATATGTTGTTGGTCTTAAGGGACAAGTCAATAATGAGGTTGAAAAGAAGATAAATGATAAGAAGATGTAGATTACAAAAAGTTTCAAGAAAACCTCAAGGTGAACAAGATTGTGAAGGTGAGGCAAAGGCTCTATTCTAGTATTGTATGAAGTGGCCTAGAGCCACACATAGCATCAAGAGTGAAATGGACTCCATTGAGTCCTAAAGTAACAATGCTTCCAGTGCCTATGATCTAGCACATGGCTTAAATGGAAACACAAGAACTGCAATAGAAGATTTGCATGAGAGATTCTTCCAGCTATAGGCCCAAAAGGAGAAAATCATTTTTTAGTTTGGAAACATAAGGGACTTGGTAAATTCCAAATTCATATTTGTTTCAAGTGCCCTTTTGAGTGCTAATAAGGCTAAACAAATCAATCTGGTACCTAACACTCCAGAAGAAGGAGAAGAAATTTTAATGGAGCTGGAGACACAATGTAGGATGCTTGGGACAACAAAGAAGATTTTGGAAGAAGGTAAATAGGCCTGGCAGATACACGTGCACAAGCTTCACGTGTCAACTTGATCTGATTGACAATATTCTTATTCTTTATGCATTTCCATTTTTCAATTTCAAATTCTTTGTACACATGTTGATTATATAGAGTGGTATCTAGTACAATTTTTTTATTTTCCTCTAGTACATAACTTAGGGGGAGTCAATTCATTTTTTTAGTTTGTACATATGCATATATTTTTCAAGGGGAGATCTAGTATGTTTTAGAAAAGTTATTGTATGCACCATTTTCCCTTGATGTCAAAGGGGGAGAATATTTTGGAGATGTTTTGGCATGTTGCCATAAATGACAAAGGGAGATATTGTTGGAAGAATGAGGATTTTTTCATTGATGATGTTTTTGGAAACATGAGCATGTGGGATAAGCATAAGTTACATACAATTATGCATTACAGTGTTGTCATTGATGTCAAAATTGTATCTTACTTTAGAGATCATGGTGTAGATTATTTTGGTTGGCTCTAACATGTTTTAGGATGTTGGTGTAAGATAATTTTGCAACAAGGTTTGATTTGATGAAGGCATCTATGATGAAAATGACTAAGTGTTAATACTAGTGATTATGTGTATAGGGGATCTAGTTTTTGGGTCTGCATCAGTTCGTTGTTCAGTGATTTTCTCTACAGTTCTAATATAATGTTCGTGGTTAATATAAGCATCTAATTCCATAATTTCATCTTGTTTTGGCTCTTGGTGTGAAAGTTATGGGTAACAAAAGTTCATCTCGACAGTTACAGGTGTTTTCCAGTTTTGTACATACGAGTTGGAGAGTCCACACTTCTCCATAGATTGGATTTTGACTTTGTAGATTTGAGGAGATAATGATAGATGTAAATAGAGTGTGTATTCCAGTTGGCATGGTGTGTTGAAGTATGTGCATCCAAATATGGGTATACAGCTGGATATTTTTTATATTAGGTCTCCTGCGGTGTTGACCTAATAGGTTTGAAGGTATGCAAAGCTTATTTAAGTATTGTGAAGTTATGTGGGAGCTATTATAGGTCCATGCTGACCTATTTTACTTTTTTTTGAGATTTGAATCTTGGCGCGAAGCGTGTGTGGATAGATCTTGAGCTGACAAGTCTTATTTTGTATATTTGAAATGCTACATCTGATTTGGCTGACTTAATTGATGTTATGAGTGAAGCCGTGTTATCCTTGAATTCAGTGCACTCAATTCGTGGGATAAACCCTACGAAACTTGTTTGTTTCATAGCCCACGTACTATAAATCATGAAAAATGGGGTGAATTGCATTGGTCCTCATGCATGGTCCCCCATCCTCAAAAATCCATTATGAGCATTAACTTTTGTTAGTTCGTCAAAATTTGCATTTTAAACCAAGTTGTGAAAATTCATTTTTGGGAGTTAGAATTTTTTTTGCACATGTAAGAGCGGGGAATTTTAGCACTTTTGCATACTACATGTAGGAGAGCTGATTTTTAGCACTCTTGCATATTTCATGCCTTAGTCATTTTTTGGCACATGTAGGAGTGCTGATTTTTAGTGCTCTTGCATATTTCATGCCTTAGTCATTTTCTGGCACATGTAGGAGCAGGGGTTTTTAGTGCTCTTACATATTACATGTAGGAGTGTTGATTTTTCACCGCCCTTACATATGTCACATGCAAAAGCTCTATTTTTCACCACTCTTACATATTTCATGTAGAAGCTCTGTTTTTCACCGCTCTTACATATTTCATGCAGAAGCTCTACTTTTCACCGCTCTTACATATGCCACATGAAAAAGCTATGTTTTTCACCACTCTTACATATGATATGTAAAAGTGCTATTTTTCACCTCCTTTACATGAAATCATCAATTCTTTCCCAAGATGTCAAAGCGTTATTTTTTACTGCTTTGACATGTGATATGTTGAAGCATTTTTTTAGCGCTTTTACACATAATACAATTTCTTTCCAAAAAATGCCAGAGCGCTATTTTTTAGTGCTTTTACATCAAATACATAATTTCCAAGTGTAAGGGTGTTGATTTTTAGCACCCTTGCATAAATTTCTGAAAATTTTACTAACACCTAGAAACTTCCAAAAAATATGTTCCAAGCTTTGTTTCGCTCGCTTCGCTCAATTTTTCTTGCTCATTGATCACATCCATTTTCTAGTGTGCTCGCTTCCACTCCGTTCTCCTCCATCATTGCATTCAAGCTTCCAAAACCTATGAAATTACTCAGACTTACATCCAATATGCAATTTTTTGAACATTTGAGTAATTACATCTAAAGTACAATACCCCATGCTAAAACCTCAGTTTTTCCTACCTTTGCATCAGAATTGTAAAATCCTACTCTTGCATACATTTTGATCTCTTGTGCCCAGATTCTGAAGCAGTTCTTCCCATGTTTCAAATTTTCAAAGAAGTGTTCATTAATGGTTCAAGAAGAATTTCAAGACGAATCTTTCTCAATAGCTGCAATAAACAAAATGATGGATTTCTAGCTTATTCTAGATTTTAAAGGCATCGAAAAGTCTTCAATATCATCAGAGGAGTCAATCTCAAGAATCCTATTCATCTCCAAAGTACACTCCAATGCTAGACAGTGATGAAGTGCACACCATCATGAAGTTTTCATGAAGAAAGATGTTGAAGAAGGATAAATTTTGCTTAGATTAGATTTCCTAGTTTTAGAATTTTTATGCTTTATGTAGATAGGCTTCAACATTTTACATATCATTTTAAAAAATGTAATTATATGTAAAAACAAAGATGTTCTCCTATAATTGTGGACAACATTTTTGAATAAGTCAACTAGTTAGGTAGGATTTTCCTAGATTTTCTCTCCTCTCCCATCTATAAATAAGAGAGGATTCTATTCTAATTGTTACCTTTTATCTTTTGCAACAAAGTGTTGCCCAATTGAGAACCAAACATTGAAACTTTGAGTTCATTTTTGCGGATCTAATTTCTATCAATAAAGAAGTGAAGTTGCATACCAAACTTTGTGTTGGAAATAATTATCTTTTGATTTGATTGAATTGGTAGTGATTAGTGATTGAGATTGAAAGGGCTTTAAGTGAATCTATGTAAACTTTGAGTTACACTTATTACTTGAATTTGTGACATTGTTGAATACTATTGGTGAATTCTCTATAAGACTTTGTGCTTATATTTATTCATGTTGTTTGTGGAATTTATTGTGGAGTATAAAGAAAAATGTGTGTTTCTTTTACAATGCTAGTTACTATCTTGAAGGATTCATTATTGGAAGCTACAGAATGACTTTGTGCCTTTGTGAGGCTTTTATTATTTGTTACTTATCATTATCATGCTAGTATTTCTAGGCTTTTCTTTGACAAGATAGGAATATTGGAATTACTGCTTAATTTTAGTTTGAAGTTGTATTGCATCAAGAAGTTAAAATTGTGAAACATTGTAAAACATACTCTTTGAAAAAAGAGAGAATCATGAATGTGACATACCCCCATATCATTATTGTAATGGAAATTATTGTAAATATCTGATTAGTTTTCCTTAGTTTCAAGAAGGAGTAAGAAGGGTGCCTCCCCTTTCCGAGAGGAGAGATTCAGTCTCACATAACTGTGGTTGAAATCAAGGTTTTGTAATATGTTAAAAGGGATTACATAATTTTCACCCAACAAGCCGATATATAAGCTAGATCATTTTTGATGTTTTGATGAGTGTCCTATATGAAAGTGATGTGAATGATGTGAATTGAGTGAATACATTATGAATCAAAGTTTTGAATGTTGAGAATAATATTAGAGCAATGTGAATGCAGAGGAAAGCACACTATTGGATTAGAATCAAATGAAGAGTGTAAAGTCAATCTATTGAGCTTTATTGGAATTCTATTTAATGCATATGATATGTGTAATTATAATAGTTCAATCTAGGTTGTGAGCCACAAAATTTCTTATCTCTTTTCTTCTTTTAGTGGGCAGTGAGTCTACCTATGGTGAGCACTTTTGTAATATACTATAACTAGTTATAATATATTGTGAGCTGATATGAGAAACCATGATGACATTGTTGTCATGTTCCACAAGATTGACTCAAGAAAAAGGAAGTTGCAAAAATAAATTTGACAGATAACACCGTGATATGGAAGACCATGATGTTGATGGATTGAGAATGCTAAAATTACCCCAAACTAAATATCAATTGAAGACAAATAAAATGGTAAAATAATGAAAATGATATGCATCAAAGAAAAATTTATTAACTTCAAAAAATGATGGATGTGGGTGGATTGGCATGATATATACCACTAAAATCTGCAATGACACATTGAAATTTATGTTTAGGATGCTAAGTTACAAAGGATCTTTATTAATTTTGTGAAACTATGTCTTCAATCATTTTCCATACATGATTTGGCAATTGGTAGCTACACTATTTTAAGGACCTAAGTTTGGATTTTTTAATCATGTAGTGCACATTAAGGTTCAAGTAAAAAGGATGTCACAAGATTTAAGTGTATGCAAGCATCAAAATATTTTTGAAGAGTTATGGGTTTGATTAAGACTTTTTTCCCAAATCATTAATCAACACTTCTGCCAAGTTAAAACCAAGGTCAAACTGAGAAGGTGACTGTGAAAATGATGAGGTATCAAAGGTTTATACTCATAGATCATGTAGCTAGGTGAAAGAGGGTAGAAACAATGATGAAGGCTAATGGTAAAATGATTATGAATTTTAATATTACTAGAATAAATATTATAGGATACAAGGGCAAGTGCACAAAGATGGGAGACCAAAAAGTGGCTACCCCACTTATTTTCCCCATCAAATCCATAATGCGAGTATGTTATAATGTGCTCACATTATTGTTGAGTCAAGCAATAACATGAGCGTATTATAACATTATTGTGTTATTGCTAAGTCAAGCAATAGTAAGAGAGAATTATAACATGCTCATGTTATTGGAAACACAAGCAATAAAAAAGAAAAAAAATGTCATTTCATTTGCTCATTCTACCAAAAAAAAGTTTTCCCATATCTTGCAAACCCTCCATAGTACACTCGTATTCTAGGAGGCCTCATTTTTTGCCAAATATTTTTTGATTCTTGACAAAAATTCCACCAAGATGTCAAGGAGATCAAAGGAGTATATTTTTTAGCTTTTTACCGTCAATTTTGTATTAAATAGGTAGATAGAATATGTTTTTTGATGAGAATTTATTTAATTTTTAAGAATTGATAATACACCCTTGTAGTGTAGAAAATTGTATACCTTAATAATTTCACATTATGTTTTGGCCTCCCTAAATTATTGGACCTTATTAATATTAGAATTTTCCAAATTATGCATTCCAAAGCCTAATTTTTACTATTTTCTAGAGAAGGATAAACATTAAACAAATGCATTCAATCATTAAATTATCCTCGAATTTGAGTGTCCTAGAGAGTCCCCCTTCTTATTTGGGACCCAAATTGAAATATGTTATTGGTGGTATTTTAACATCCAAAATTCAAATATGAAGTGTCGGATTTTGGAATTTAATTTTTGAGAAATTGGATAACACCTATAAATACCTAGTTATTTTATTGTTTGAAATCCAACAAGAGATATCTAGCACTAAGGCATATTATTGAGAAAATATTATTGTCAAGAGTAGCATTATCAGATTTTATTGCAGCAATTCAAGATCTAACATCATGTCAAATTCTATGTATGTTCATGTTCATGTTTTGTGAAGGCTTACATTGTTGTAGATCTCTAAAGCATTCAAGCATTCAAGTAAATATATCAAGCAATATCTAAATAATTAAAGAGATGTCTATGAATTTAGTCCTCCAAGGAAGACATTAACGGGTGGGAAATTTTTTTATTCATTCATCATTTCCTTCCTTTCCATTAAGGTTTTATCATTGAAATTGCCATTGTGGTAGTGTAAACACTTTTATGGGGTTTGATTGGGGAAAACCACTATATGGCACACCATCTTCTCTCTTTGTGAATGTTCAGGTTATATATCTAAAGAAGATTGAGGAGAGTTGGAACATCTATTTTGCATTGTTACATTTGTTTTGATCAACCTTGCCAAGACACGGAAACTCAATTATAGAATTTATTGATGAAACAAAGGAAAATGGATTTGCTACTTATGGTTTAGGATATAGAGAAAACACACTTCCCAATCATTTCATTGAAGGAAACCCTAGAGATCTCAATCTAAAGTATGCAAAGGGGAGAGATATCTTGCACTAGGGATGTCTTAGGGTCTGATTGTAAACTAAAGAGGGGTTCGACACTAAAATAGGGCTTGGAAAGGCTAATTAAATGAAAGATCTAATACTTAAACCTAACATGATGCAAACTTTCACTAAATGACCTAAAAAACATGTAAATTAGAATAGATAACCGCAAGATGAAATGTGTGCACTTGGAAATTTGTAGAGGATCAAATGAAGCTAAGAAACACTGAAAATCCTAAATTTTTGGCCTATTGGGACTCATACGCCAGTTTGGGAGTATTGGTCCCAGACTAGGGTTTCTAGTTTGAAATAGGTTTCTAGCAATGTGGACTAAGGGTCTATAAAAATCTAGAAAAAATGCCTGTAGTGGGTGATGGCTTTCAATTGTTTATCATATTTGTAGTTTTTCCTTGATGACAAAACTTGCATTTTAACAAGATGATTTTCAGTTTGATTCATGCTACAAGTCATAGGTATATTCGGTTGATGATGATTTGATTCAAGGAAGATATAGGTAGATATATAAGGCAGATTCACATGGTTGGTAATATGCAGATTACATGATGATGCTGACAGTGTTTGTCATTTTGATAGGATATAGGATGATTTTTGGTTCAATATTGGAATTTTGACATCTTTGTGGTCATTGCATTTGACAGGTTTTAGACTGATCAAATGAGGTGATAAGGGTTGTTGTACTCATTTTTTTCTTAAGCTTCCTTGTTCATTCAAATGCGGTGGCATTGTCAATACACATGTTTTATTGTTTTCTATTGGTATTTTATGTGGTAATGAGATCCTTGGTTTACAATATGGTTTATGATGCATAAGTTGTGGCATTGCTATTCCCATCAACATTACATATTGTCTTGACAATAATTATGAGAAGTTGGTTGACTCTTATGGCTTTGCTATTACTACTTGGTATGATTTCAAGAAATATGGTTCATTGTTTATATGTTACATTACTAGCAATTACCTTGAAAAAGGTACCGGGCTTTTTAGTTTGCTAGAAATCACCATGCATTGTTGATTGATGTTTTTTTTCTAAACACCATCATATTGATCATATCGGGTTTATTACAAAGGAAATTGACTTTGTTTGAAAGTCACGTGGTAGTGACAAGGTAATTGGTATTGACAACCATCATTATTTTGGTTTAATAATTATCAATGTTTTCAATATCGACATTATAAAGTTCTTTGTTTTGGGAATAATGTTTACAAGGTAATAATGTTTGGGCATAATGAGTATCGAGCATACTAAGCATGTGATAAAGGCATTGTTTGAGTATCAATGGAATCGAATTTTTAAAAGTCCCGACAATGATGATATTAAGGTTCAATGACTTTGAGGTATTAGGTATTATTGATAAAGATGTCGAATGCTATTATTTGTAATGTGGAGTAGTATCCTTTTTGGAATTAATAATTAGCATTATTATGGTGTTGGTTTTTCTTGGAAAGTCTTTGTCAGCGGACTTAAAGGTATTATAGTGTTTTTTTAAATCATGCGAAGTATGATGGAAAAGACTAGGGAAAAATATTTTTGCATTTCATTTTGTATAGGGTTTGGAACCCTAGCCGCCATGGATAATTTGCTCAGTTGCAATGAAAATCTTGATGTTCTTTCAGTCGACACTAGGATAGTATGATAAGTGTGATGACAGTAAGAATGGTCTTTTGGTTTGTCGACTGTCAATGGTTAAGAGCTCGAATGTGGAAGTTAGTTAGAGGAGATTCAGTGGCATCTTTCCAGCTAGGTCATTAGGAAATTCTTGACAATTCATCATGTTTTTCATTCAGTTTCTTCCACCATGACCATGTATTAAAAAATCGGTGTGGTTTTTGGTTAAAAAATTTGTTTTTCAGATTATTCTGTTCGGGCATTTTAAGAGTTAATTACTATTGACTATAGTTTAAAAACCCTTTAGGGTTTTTGATGATTCTTCTCTCGGGCTATAAATGAAATATACTCATCTTGTTTTAGCTGAAAAATTTGTAAAAGGGTTTCTTATTCTACAACCTTAACTTGAGTTGGTTTACAGTTACAAAAACTGTTTTCAGAGGTTATTTTTGTAGTATCTTTAAAAGATGGATTTCTTGCATTTTCTTAGTGGATCTGAAAGAAGAAAAAATATGAGACTTCAGGCTTAATATTGACAAAGATAAGAAATTGTAATGATTTGAAAATATTTTTCCTCAAATTATTGTATAAGAGAAGATGTTGTCATTTTCATACAACATTCTTCAATGTGCTCATTGAAAAACTTCATGGTCTATTGTTAAGATTCTAGGACTGCATTTTAACTTCTAGAGTTTTAATAGTACACTGTAATTGATTATTCATTGGATTTTTGTCGAGTTGGTGCTCCTATAATGTTGGATTTGGTGCTCTTGTAACTTGGGAGTTGGTGCTCCTGAACTCTGAAGAGTTGGTGCTCTAAGTGAATAAAGAGATAGATTTTTCGAGTGGTTTTTATTCCCCAAGAGGGTTTTCCACTCAGGCCAAATAATGTGTTATGTAATGAATTTATGTGTGTGATTTTTCTTATTTGTTTGATCTCAATATGTCATAAATTGAATTAAATGTTGTTAAGTTTTAGTCTTTTATGTCTGTCAATATTTAAGTCAACATATCATGCATAGAAGGTTCTATTATGGGCTATGATACATGTGAATGTGTAAAGCATCTTAACTTCAGTCTCTGTTGATGATATGTCTGTTTGATTCATGGTTAATGCAAATACAATACTGTTTTAACACAAGTGAAATCTATTCAATAAACAGTCTTTTGATCTTTTGGCTAAAAAGTTATTTAAAACCTTGAATTTGTAAAAGTTTGTGATTTATTTGAATCATTGATTCACCCCCCCCTCTCAGTGATTCTTGTCTTCCAACAATTGGTATCAGAGCGTAGGGTCCTCATATAGGTCTAAACCACCTAGGATTGATTCTAGTTTTGGAAGTCTTTCAAACATGTCACAAGTTCAAGAAGGGACTTCTGTGACTAGAGCTCCACTATTTGATGGTACAAACTATGTTTTCGAGAAAATCAAAATGGAAACATATCTAGTTTCAATTGATCTTGATGTATGGAGCGTAGTTCTAAATGGGTATACTATTCCACCCACAATACCCTCAGATTCTGCTAAAAAAAAGAAGTATAAAACTAATGCTAGAGCTAAGCATGCCATCTTGTGTGGATTAACTAAAGATGTACTTGTTAAAGTCATGCATTGCAAATCAGGTCAAGAAATTTGGGAAAAAATTGAAAATATTTATCAAGGAAATGACAAAGTCAAAAATCCTTACTCTCAAACATCAGTGTGAGGAAATGAGAATGAAGGATGATGAAAAAGTGGTTGAATATTTCTTGAGAATAGATGAAGTTGTTAATGCAATGAGAGGGTTAGGAGAAGAAGTAAAAGAGTTTGATGTGGTTACAAAGGTCATTAGAACCTTACAACCTAAATATGAATCTAAGGTCTCAGCTCATGAAGAAAAGAAACAATTTGATCAGCTTACCTTAGATAGTCTACAAGGAACTCTTATTGCTTATGAAATGAGAACAAGAAAAATCAATCCAATAGGAAAATAAACTGCATTTAAAACAAAAAAAAAGGAAAATATAGATGAAACTGAGTCAAAATACTCTGATTCAAAATAAACTCACTTTGTTAGAAAACTTAAAAAGGGATTAGGCAAATACAAAGGAAAACTTCCCTTTAAGTGTTTTAATTGTGGAAAAATTAGAAATTTTGCAGCTAAGTGCCCCTATGGTGATAAAAACAGTGATGAAAAATATGACAAACAATATAAGAAGGAGGTTTATAAACCTAAAAGGAAATTCAATTTCAGAAAGAAAAAAAGTGTGTTCAGTAAAGATGAAATAGACATTGAAATAGAAGACTCTTCAGTGGAAGGAGATGAAATACTATTTATGACAGGTACTAATCCAAGTCAAGATCATAATAAAGAGAGTATGAACAATGACTCAAAAATAAATGAATATTTTGTAGTTAGAATACCTCAGTTTGAAGGCAAAAAAAATATTTTTTGGAAACGTAGGATGAAGACCTATTTATCCTCTTTAGGATTTAATGTGTGGGAAGTAGTTGAAAAAGGTTGTTCAGTATCTACAACATCTACTCCTACACCAGATGAAAAGAAGGCTCTTGAATACAATGCTAGGGTTATGGATGCTATCTTTAATAGTTTTCCAAATGAAATTATTGTTGAGGTCATTTATTGCAAGGATGCAAAGGAGGTTTGGAACAAACTGATTGAAATGCATCAAAATGATGAGTTGCAGGAAGGAACATCCTCAACATTTGATACTAATTGTGGCACATCAAGAAGTGAATATTTTAATCTTGAGAGTGAATTAAACAGTGCTTTAAGAGATATTCGGAAACTCAAAGAGGAAGTTGTGGTAAAGAAGAATTTTTTTTAGAAATAAATTGATGACCTAAAACTTCAAATTGAAATACTAGAAATTATGAAAGTGCAGCTAGAAAACAAAGAGAAAGAAAGTTGTACTTTAGAGGCAAATTTTTCTGACCTGAGGAAAGAACTTGATATGCGTGACAATAGTAATAAACCGGTAGAACGTTTAGGTAAACAAAGACATTATAATGATAAAATAGGTCTTGGGTTTATGGAAGGTCAATACTCTTATTTTGATAGGTTCCAACATAACAAGGTAGCAAAGAGTCACAAGTGCAAAATTTTTATTGATACTACTCAAACAAAGTTAATTTGGAAACCAAAGAAAATTGATGAGAAGATAGAAGGTACAATTATTGAAACAATTTTACATTCTAAGAGGAATAATGAATGGATTCTGGATAGTGGGTGTTCACACCATATGACAGGTGACAAAATTAGCTTTATCAAGTTTGAATATTGTGATGACGACTTAGTTTGGTTTGGAAATGATGATTGTATTCAGATCATTGGGAAAGGAACAGTTTCTTTGAATGATAACTTGTGTTTGCCAGATGTATACTATGCAAAAGAACTCAAGCATAATCTTTTGAGCATAACTCAAATCTGTGATCAGGGTTTTTAGGTTCTTTTTAAGCTCTAGGGTGTGAGATTAGAAATAAAAATAGGTGAAATTGTTGGTGCAGGTTCAAGAACTCAAGGGAATGTTTATAATGTATAAGTAACAAGATGTGTGAAAATGAGTGCTCAGTTGAGGGAGATAGTGTATGATCTTCCTCATATTTCTCATCACTAAATCATCTATATCAGAGTTTCAGGGTGCATTTCAAGTATTTTTTTATATCCTTGTGATCAGTTGCTGCATTGAACTCTATTAGTGCAGTTCTAATTAATAAAGTGATGATTCTATCATTGAAGTTTTTGGGAAGACTCAAAGGATAGTTTTGTTTTTGGAATTTTTGTTTGGATAATATAGCATTTTGTTTTGGGTTGTGATATGTCAACATAATGAAAAAAAGGTGACAATGTTATTTTATGTTACAAATTTAGGTGACAGTGAGTTTACACATTTTCTTATACATTTTTTAGTCATGCTTCTTATTTTGATATGAAAGTGGTGCTAATTTATGTTGAAGCTGGTATTTCTTGAACTCAATGGTTTAGTATCTCATACTGTTCCATAAATGGCTATATGCATGTGATTCTTTCTTGGATTATGTATTCAATGCCTATGCTCAATCCAATGAGTAGCTAATGCTTACTTGATTAGTATTTTTTTTGAAACATTGAGGACAACATTGACAAAGGGTTATCTTGTGTATTGTCAAGATTTTATGGTGAGTTTACAGTTGTCTTTAATAGTGGCAAAAACTTTCAGCTTGACAATGCTAGCAGATATGTTGGCAAAGCTTTGTTTCTCAATTCAGTATCATTGGTGACAAAGGTATGGCAAAGTTTGAGAAATCATTTGATATTAGTTTCTATAGTTACATTAAAGCAGGTTTTGAATCACGAAAGTACAGTACGGTGAATGTTGTTTTAAGGAGAATATTATTGTTAAAATGACAATGAAAGCTATAACAATTTTAATTGTTTGCAAGGTTTCAAGGCTTCTTGAACTAGTCTTGTCTAAATGCTCTCACAAGTATGCATGGTCTTAGGGGGAGACTTTATGTCTATTCTACACCCCTGGTTCAACTCTTCTAATGTATGCTTCTATGAATTTATGATGCATACTGGTATTATGATGATACACTACTACTATTTTACCAGTGTATAATCACTCTTATCTATTTGGATTATTTGTTTCCTTAAGTATTGGTTTAGATCATGGTTGCTTTATTTACAGTTGGTTGTGGTTATTTTATGACATTGATACTACCCTATGTAATACAATGCTCTTACAAGTATGATGATAGTACATAAATTTTTGGTGTTTTGAATTCATCACAAATATACAAAAGATGTTATTACCTAATTGTCATAACTACAGTTCTTAGTATTTTTTGAAGTGTCAAGTAGATGAGTTGCAGCAATAGTCATACTTATCCTTTATACAGTGTAGTGGTTCAGGGGGAGCAAGGCTACTTGTTGGTACACATTTTTTATGCAGCTGGTTACTATGTTGGTTGGTTTCATTTGTTTATATTCATGGCATCTCACATTCTCTTCTTTCATTCTTTGTCATTGAGGCAAAAAGGGGAAGAGATGATATGTGTTTTTCCATCAAGGAAAAAGGGGGAGTTTGTTGGCTTTCAATTGTTTATCATGTTTGTAGTTTGTCCTTGATGAAAAAACTTTCATTTTGATAGGAGATTTTCATTTTGATCTAGGTTACAAGTCACAGGTATATTTGATTGATGATGATTTGATTTGAGACAAATATAGGCTGATATATAAGGTAGATTCACATGGTTGGTAATATGCAGATTACATGATGATGCTAATAGTGTTTATCATTTTGACAGGATACAAGATGATTTTTGGTTTAGTATTGGCATTTTTACATCTTTTTGGTCATTGCACTTGACATGTTTTAGAATGATCAGATGAGGTGACAAAGGTTGTTATACTAATTTTTTTCTTAAGCTTCCTTGTTCATTCAAATGCGGTGGCATTGTCAATACACATGTTTCATTGTTTTCTATTGGTATTTTATGTGGTAATGAGATCCTTGGTTTACAATATGGTTTATAATGCATAATCTGTGGCATTTCTATTCCCATCAACATGACATATTGTCTTGACAATACTTATGAGAAGTTGGTTGACTCTTGTGGATTTTCTATTGGTACTTGGTATGATTTCAAGAAATATGGTTCATTGTTTATATGTTACATTGCAAGCAATTACCTTGAAAAAGTGTCATGCCTTTTAGATTGCTAGAAATCACCATGCATTTTTGATTGATGTTTTTTTTCTAAACATCATCATATTGATCATATCAGGTTTATTACAAAGGAAATTGACTTTGTTTGAAAGTCACATGGTAGTGACAAGGTAATTGGCATTGGAAACCATCATTCTTTTGGTTTAATAATTATCAATGTTTTCAATATCAAAATTTTAAAAGTCTTTGTTTTGGGAATAATGTTTACAAGGTAATAATGTTCAGGCATAATGAGTATCGAGCATACTATGCATGTGATAAAGGCATTGTTTGAGTATCAATGGAATCGACTTTTTAAAAGTCCCGACAATGATGATATTAAGGTTCAATGACTTTGAGGTATCGAGTATTATTGATAAAGATGTCGACTGCTATTATTTGTAATGTGGTGACTTGGCACCGAAAACTATCATAGTATCCTTTTTAAAATTAATAATTAGTATTATTATGGTGTCAATTTTTCTTGGCAAGTGTTTGTCAGTAGAATTAAAGTTATTATAGTGTTTGTTTAAATCATGCGAACTATGATGGAAAATACTAGGGAAAAATGTTTTTGCATTTCCTTGTGTATAGAGTTTTGAACCCTAGCCGCCATGGATAATTTTCTTAAATGCAATGCAGCTCTTGAAGTTCTTTCAACCGACACTAAGATAGTATGATAAGTGTGATGGCAATAAGAATGGTCTTTTGGTTTGTTGACCGCCGATGGTTAAGAGATCGAATGTGGAAGTTAGTCAGAGGAGATTCAGTGGCATCTTTCCAGCTGGGTCATTAGGAACTTCTTGACAGGTCATCAATTTTTTCATTCAGTTTCTTCCACCATGATCAAGTATTGAAAAATCGGTTTGGTTTTTGGTTTAAAACTTTATTTTTCAGATTATTCTGTTCGGGCATTTTAAGAGTTAATTACTATTGACTATAGTTTAAAAACCCTTTAGGGTTTTTCAACGATTCTTCTCTTGGGCTATAACTAAAATATACTCATCTTGTTTTAGCTACAAAATTTGTAAAAGGGTTTCTTATTCTACAACCCTAACTCAAGTTGGTTTATAGTTACACAAACTAATTTCAGAGGTTATTTTTGCTGTATCTTTAAAAGATGGATTTCTGGAATTTTCTTAGTGGATCTAAATGAAGAAAAAATATGAGACTTCAGGCTTAATCTTGACGGATATAAGACATTGTAATGCTTTGAAAATATTTTTCCTCAAATTATTGTATAAGAGAAGATGTTTTCTTTTTTCATACAACATTCTTCAATGTGCTCATTGAAAAACTTCATGGTCTACTATTGAGATTCTAGGACTGCATTTTCACTTTTAAGGTTTTAATAGTACACTGTAATTGATTATTCATTGGATTTTTCTAGAGTTGGTGCTCCTATAATGTTGGAGGTTTTTCTCTTCTAACTTTGGAGTTGGTGCTCCTGTAACTTTGGAGTTGGTGATCCTAAATTGTGAAGAGTTGGTGCTTTAAGTGAATAAAGAGATAGATGTTTCAGTTGGTTTTTATTACCCAAGAGGGTTTTCTAGTCAAGCCAAATAATGTGTTATGTGATGAATTTATGTGTGTGATTTTTCTTAGTTGTTTGATCTCAATATGTCATCAATTGCATTAAATGTTGTTAAGTTTTAGTCTTTTATCTTTGTCAATGGTTAAGTCAGCATATCATGCATAAAAGGTTCTATTGTGGGCTCTGATACATGTGAATGTGTAAAGAATATTAAATTCATTCTCTATTGATGATATGTCTATTTGATTCATGGTTAATTCAAATACAATACTATTTTAGCACAAGTGAAATATGTTCAATAAACAGTCTTTTGATCTTTTGGTTAAAAAGTTATTTAAAACCTTGAATTTGTAAGAGTTTGTGATTTATTTGAATCACTGATTCACCCCCCCCTCGCAGTGATTCTTGTCTTCCAACAGGGGGACTCATATGCCACTTCTAGTGTATCAGTCTTGTTCCACTTTTTTGGGAATTCAAATTTCAGATATGTGCTCCAATCTCTTCTCTATCCTTCCTAATTGATTTCCAGATCCAAACTTGCAAGAATACGTGCAAAACAAAATATAAACTTGATTTTCTCATGGGTTTTTCCTTGATTAAACCCCTAGTTTGGTATTTAAACTTTGATAGAAACAATGAAACATGAATGTAAATAAGAACATTAACCCTAACCTTGAGTGTGTCTAAGATTAGGAAATTTGAAATGCAATGCAACCCTATTCTAATGTGCTATAATGAGATGCATGAATGAAACATGAAGATGAATGAATCACTCTGACAGATCTCTAATCACCCCAAATGAGCCCTTATGATGATTGTACCAGTTGGAACTATAAAATTTTGATAACCTCATTAACCTTTCATGCTTATTAGTTTCCCACGAAGTTCATATTACAGAAATAAAATTTCCTCACATAGCATCTTCACCAAGGTTCGGGATAAATTTTGTCACATAGCCCCATAAAATTCATCTGACATTAAATCTTTAACATTTGAAAATATCGACATAAGTTGATGCAGGTCTCATCGATAATAATATACATCTCTTCAGTATATCGGCAAGACATCAGAAGTGTCATACCAATGAGGATATATGCCAAGAGAATGCGGGTTCATATTTTCTATCGGCAAGACAAAAGGTATCGGCGTGACGATGTGAGGTCATATCGAGCTAAATTGCTTTTTACCGATTGAAGTATAATAAAGTGTATCGACCAAACTATAGTCATCGGGGTGAGATTTCAAAGGACTGCCCAAAGCGTTCATTGGTCTTGCCGATAAAGCAAAAGGAAGACTCATTCAGTAGGACAATGATGTTGGGGAGAGTTTGGGGAGTCTTACTGACCCCTCATGTTATACTGACAGAAATGAGCATATAGAGATAAAAGTTGTCGAAGAGACAATGTGCATGGTCTTGCCGAAGAAAAAGTGTATCGGTGAGATAAGTTTCAGCGGGGAGATCTAAGAGAGGTCACGACGAATGTTATTCTGTCGGCAGGACAATAACTTGGTCTCGACGACTTAAGTTGACAAAGGGAATGTCTCGGTGAGACAAAGAGCCTTTAGAGTGAAATAAAGAATCATTGGCCCGATTCGTTAAGTCTGGGTGATAGTTTGGTTCGATGAAGGTCACAGTGATATAAAAAACAAAAAAAGAGAACTATTGGGGAGACTTGTGATGTCGGGGGAACTACAAGATGTCTTAAAGGATGTGTGAACGTTGAACAGACGGATTGGCTAGAGATTTGAAATGTCTTTCCGATATGATACTTGATGTGACAGCGAGAATTTCAAAAAACTTGCTTCATTCATGTCTCAGTGAAGACATTAATGGCGCCACGAAGCATAAAAGATTTTGCAAATCAAGGTGAGCTCAATTGAAATCATTTTTTCGCAGAATTGGCAGCGAAGGAGAACAGAGGAACGGGCAAAACAATTAGAGTGTTCTTCTAACTTGGATTTTCAGGTGAAATACAGTAAGTTCCTCATCCTCTAAAAATTGTAAATTTCAAAGAATTGAAGGCACTAGTTCAAAAAAGATAAAAGGAAGAAAACATGGGGAGGGTAGTCAACCAAAAGGAAAAAAGAAAAAAACTGAAATACAACCAGAGGGCACCGAGAGAAAATTAAACCAAGATCTCATAGACCAACTACCTGGTTTAGGACCTAAAGCTAGGCGATCTACATAGCTTAAGGTGGAAGTAGATAAATTGGATGACAAATGTAAGTTCATAGGAGATGTTTGAACCCCAATTAGAGGATACGAATTATTCAGTTTCCACTACCATAGAAGAAATCGCTTTGAGCCAGTATGTAACCCGTGGATGCTTAATTTGGGAAAACTGGTGTGCCCTAATGTTTTTGTTGATGTTGAATTGGTGAAATTATTGGCTTGTCATTATAATCCGAAAATAAGGCTATATGTGATCTATCTGGGAATCCATTGATACTTGTGTCTGAGAATGCAATAAGTGAGTTTTTCAAATTAGAAGGAATATGCAGTGAAAAGATTATAAGTGAGGAGCTTGAGAGTGAATTCAAAAGAATGGACACCATTTATAAGGGTTGAAGATTACCCTTACACAAAATCAGACATGGTGGCAAACCGAATCCAATGGAAGACAATGAGGGACCACCATTTCATGTGGATATCTTCGAACCCTACATAAAGTAACCTTATTTTTCAGTTGGATAGGTATTGGGGAAGGAGGTCCCAGAGCATATGACAGTTGCACCTATGGTGATTGTTGCAGATTTTCAATATCATAACTCCAGGTCATTTGATTATGCTTCACATGTGTTTAAAGAGCTTGACGCTAGGTTGATGGCAATAAAGAATGGAGCCTTTGTCCTGCACCTCAGGAATTATTCATTGTTGATGCACATGGTGCTATATTTTGGACTGGAATTAGGATTGTGGCCCCAGGAGCTGAGAATTTTGCAATTTGACAAGGAAGGTAAGCCATTGCCTATTCAGTTGTGGACTGCTATTTGGGATAACAGGTTTACTAATTCTAATTTCTTGCATTTTGAAGAATATTTTGTAGATCCATTGTACAAGATTTATAATCATCCCTATGACTATTCCTTGTCTGATGAAATAAAGAGATTTCTCAGGCCTAAAGATTTTAATGGACCAATCAGCCACAACTGGGGGGATTGGTATTGGTTATAAAATGCCACCATGATTAGGGTTTATAGCTTTGAAAGTACTCCATTTATTTTGCCTAGGACAGTTCCAGATAGAATTGCATACTTAGAGATTGTTAGGCAAATGGATTTCTCCAATGTCATGAACTTAAGCTCTTATGGGAAGCAACATTTTATGCCAAGTACGTTATGTTCTGGTGATTTTACTGTGTTAACAAAAGAGGGATATAATTTAATTCTGAATAAGTTATTGCATTATAACATGAGAAAAGCGCCATCAAGGAAAATCTTTGATCCAAAGGGATATATCCATTATGCCAGACAGAGGATAAAATTTGGAGGGTATCAGCATGTGCCCTATCAGTCTGATGACATAATTAGAAACTTGGAAGCAAAAGTAGCAAAAATGGTAATTGAGAAACATGATCAAGAATTGTTCGATGCTGAGATGTTGTCTTCCAGTAAAGAAGTATTAGAGGCTAATAGGCCATAAGGTCCATCCAGAAAGGTATCGAGGACAAGAACTTAGGATTGCACCTATTTTTCTAGAGAGATAAATATTGAGAAAATTGTGGATGTGGATACAAGACATGAGGAGTATAACTCTTTTATAGCAGATGATGAATTTGTGAAGACCTCAGAATTCAAATTTTTTTTATACAAACAAAAGGGAAAAGAAATAAGAGGACTGGTTGACAATCTCACACTAGGAAATGAGGAGAAGTTGTTAAAAAAATTGAGGGATGAGGTGGATAAAGAGATGACAAGCATGACTCTTGAGAAAGGGAGAGAAATGTTGGAAAAGGATGGTGCCATGATTTTCCTAGGGCTAGATCTCAATTTTGCATTGGTTTTTGGCAGTTTCTTGAAAGACAACAATGCTACACACAAGCTCAATATAGAAAAGGTGTCAGAAGTATATACAAGATGAAAATACAATCTTGATGAAGAGACATTGATGATTTGGGCTTTATATTCCCCCCACAAAAATTCAGTTGTCATTGATACTAAGAAGGCATTTGGACATGTCATGACTTTGAAGGCTGGAGAAGCCGATCCAGTTGCAACTCCAGAAATTGGGATCAATATAGAAAAATTAAATAAAGCCCAAATACAAGCATTGATGAGAGAGAGAAAAATGTACAAAACCAATAGTGAAAGAATACTGAGAGAGAGTGAACGTCTAAAGGACCTGGTAGGTTTTGCAACAGGGCCAAAAAAGATGCTCACCCAAGGTGAAAGTTCACAGGTGAAGGACCATTGGGAAGGATCAAGTGCACACTCTCAGGGGAAAATGGACACACTTACTGCAATAATCAAAAGGAGGTAGGTTGCTTTAACCACTTGGTTAAATAAACTTTGGGGAAAACATTCACAATACGTTGATGCAATAAAAGAACATAGGAGAGTGGATAGCAGAATCCAAGAAAAAATTGAGGAATTAAAGCAAAAGGATACTCCTAATAATGCAGGGATTGAGAATGCTCATCGTATCATGGATAAGCACAAAGGATTCTTTGAGGAGTTACAAGAGGATGCGCAGGAATTGATAGAAGCCGCCGAGCGAAGATTGACTAGGTTCTGTGATGATGAAGGAGAATTAAAATAAATGGCTACATGGAAGAACGAATTTGAATTAATACTCCAAGAGATGTTAAAGACAACCACTGGAAAGGATGAAATGTTGGATGAAGCATGTGAACAAAACAAATGAATGGTGATGATGGAGATTGTGATCTGCGATGTGTTAGGAGATGCAGATAAGCACAAGCATCGAGATTACATATAGCACATGTCTGAAGTTCACTTGTGGCTTAACAGAGCTTAGTTAATGCTAATCTTGTTAGTATTTTATGTTTAGAACATTTTTTGAAAGAACACGTCCTTCCACCCGCTAATGTATAAGTATCCATTGTTCACAAAGAAGAAAGTGACGATTTTTAGAATAGAAGAGAGTTAGTAGGAAATATAGTACTTTAAAAATGTTTCAAAGAACTATGATGCATGTATAAATTTTGAAGGATCAATGAAAGAAATTTGATATTGTGGCACCCTTCTGGTATCAATTATTTGTTATGTTAATTGAAGATATTATCAAGTTGTCTCCAAGGTTGATATTTCTTTGTTATTTAAATTGACATGTCAAGTATATTCTCAGTTTATCAATACACATTTGTTGTATTTGTGTGGTGTGATTGGTTGGTTCTTTCAAGTAAAGATTAAATCCTTCAAGTCATTCACATTAATCTGGAAGTATCATTTGGATCATTAAGAAGACCTTGGCAATTACATTCTTGCATGTTTATACAAGTTATAGACTAATATCATATGCCAAATAATTAGAATCACTGCTAGATAGAAGTCATTTATCGAAAGCTTTCACTTGACTCTGTTTTTTACCCAACAAGGCACTAGTCTCTTATATCCTTTTAGGTTCCATCTATTTTATTTACATCCCTTAAGTTAACATATAAATTTTCACTTTGATATTGCATATACAATTTATACCAAATTAGGATCATATATTTCCACTATCAAATTGCCTTTTGTGGATAGTTTGGTCAAGTAGGAAGCATAATTCAAAATCTGTGTCTTTCAGATAGGTGCACCCACCCAAGTTTAGCAGAGCCTTAAGAGTAGAAGGTTCACCTATATTGGTTGGCCTTGTTAGTTGGCCAATAACGTCGTGAGAGCTTGGCAACCTCTTGTGGTTCATTCAAACTAGCGTTTTTGAGACCCAACAAATTGGCGACTCTGATGGGGAAACTTGAGAGAAATCCGGTGGTAGAAAGCCTTTCCATATAGAGTCATTAAAAGAGAGCCACAATTAAAATTTGAAAATTGACTCCGCTGGGTGAAATAATAACATCTTTTCTCACTTTAGAAAAAGTGTGTGGCGACTCTGAATGAAAAAAAGCATTGAGACTGATACAATAAGATACATATCAGAAAGGAATCTACCTAGAGTTCAGACCATCACAGTTTCTCACAACATGAAATGAAGGAGATCTTTGTACAAGGAGGGGGATGGTCCTAGTGACAAAGTTAAGCGAACCTATAAAAATGATCAAGGCAAGAAGGTATTCAATGACCTAGATCTAGCCGCAAAAATAATAATATCAAAACCACCGATGGAAACACACAACTCATTCAAGGCATTAAAAAATGAAAATAGCCCATCTAAAGAGCTTCACACTCCTGAAGAGAAGAGAAATCCCTTCCATCGAATAAGCCATGATAAAGATGAGGAGTTCATGGCTGAATTTGAAGCTGAAAAGAGGAGGGAACTTGAATGTAATTAGAGAGCTATACTTTTTGAGGAAGGACTTGAATATGAGGCAACATCTGAAGAAAATCATGAACTCATGACCCAAGATGAGACAGATGCACAGTGGGAACATATGAGGCAAGAAACAGAAAGGTCAAGAATAGAATATGAGCAAAGGCTTCAGGCCATGAAGGAATTTGATTAATTGAAGTTACAAAAGGCTTAGGTTAAAACATCAATGGCTAATTCACCCAAATATATGCCCCCTCATAAGAACAACAATATGAAGCCATCAAATTCCCCATTGGCCCATCGAAATCAGCCAAGGAATCAATATAGAAACACAAACGCTCCACCAGAACATCGAAATATGTAGCCACCTCCGCATCAGTAGTATGTACCCCCACAAGGTCAGCAATATGTGGCAAATACTAACCCATTGTACTGATATCAACATTTCTGAAATCCCCCTCCACAATCCACAACCATGATTAGACAATTTGATCTTGCTGGATTTTAGATATACCCTTACCCTCTGGACAACAATTGGAGGAACCTAGTCCCTAAGTTCACTGGAAGTAATGTAGTTACAACCGAGGAGCATCTGAGAAACTTTAAAGCAGTTATTCAAGATTTGGATATGCAATATGAGGATGTACAGATGAGATTATTTATGATGTCACTGATTGAAGATGCCAGGGACTAGTTTAATAGTCTACCAACAACATCCATTTATTCCATTCAAGTATTTTATGAATAGTTTCTTCAGCAGTATGGGAATCAATGTGCGTTTGCACGAGTTAGTAACTATCCAAAAACATCAAAATGAGTCAGCCTATGGTTTTAAGCAAAGGTTTGTTAAGTTACATAATAAAATACCCCAGGGATCCAAGTTGGCTTATCCTACTGCATTAAGTATCTATTTGAAAGCCTTTGATCCCAAGACAGGATATGAATTGAGAAACATAGATCCTAGGAATCTGGCTGAAGCTCAAAAGATAGCGTTAACTATTGAAAATAATAGGAAATATGCAAGAATGTTTTCTAAAAGGGAAAACCCTAGGGCTCCCCCAAATAGACAAGAGAACACATATAGGAATGAAAGACCAAGGGTGCATGACATGCCTTATAATACAAACTAGAAGGATGGGAAGTCGGTAAATGATAGACCAAGAAATAAAGAAACATCGGATCCATTTTAAAGGAAAGGAGCATATATGGTAGATAAGAGTCCCTGGTGCTCAATTTGTTATGCACCACATTCCCTAGAGCATTGTGTTACTTGACTCAGTCAATAACAGAAGAAGACACACTGGAAAATGATGGTGGTGAAGACCAAAATGTTTATTTAACTTCCCACACTCTTAACTCTTTGGAGTAGGAATATTCATCTTCAGAGGAGGAAGGATATGAGTATAACGTTGATCACCAAAAATACAATATTCACATGGCAGAGCAACATGTTTTTTCTGATCATGAAGAAAGTGATAATGAGAAAAATCCCCCTTTTGCACCATGTCAAACTAATAGGTACAGTGTGAGGAGACCAAGTGAAGAAGAAATTGAAAGGTTGACTATTGAAGTAGTGGAGGAAGCTAGAAACAAATATTGGTTAAGGAACATAACAGTGAATAGAGATGAGGGTGCCCCAAGAGGAATATTTGTAAAAAATAAAAAAGTATCAAATGAGACATCAAAAAGGATAGATGATAAGCAACCAGACAAAAAAGAACAGAAGGGATCTCCTAAGGAGGAAAGTAAAGAAATCCCCATTGAGAAGCAAAATCTAAATCAAACATCCAAAGGAGAAAAAGAAGAGAACAAGGGAGAATTGACAGAACCTAAAAAGGTGATCAAAATTGAAGGTACATCCTTTGATTTCATACAAGCCTTGTCTCAATTGAAGATGTCTATCCCATTAATTGAAATGATGAAGATCAAGGAATATAGGGAAGGTGCCATACAATTAATGTCTAATGGGAATCAAAATATAAACCTTGAAAATAAAGAAGTTTTTGAAATCAATAACAAAAGGAAGGAGGTAAAAATTCCTAAAGCCTTCCTAATGAACACACCACAGATTGACCCATTCTTTACCAGTTTAATCATAAGTGGCAAACTAGTAAGAAATTGCATGATAGACTTAGGTGCGTCCATGAATATCATGCCAGTAGGGGTAATGAAAAAACTTGGTATGTGGATAGATGTGGAAGGAGGTAAATGCTACGCCATGGATAGCAGGCCTGTTCCAGTTGTGGGAATAATGAAGAATGTGGAAGTAAGATTATAAACTTACCCACACGTTGCCTACAATATTGACATAACCATAATTGACACACCTCCCCATTTTGAAATTCTTCTATCAAGACAACGGATTGCAGTAGTAGGAGGCAATGTACAGTTTGATTTATGTTATGCCACCATACCAGTGAATGGAGAAGAGGTCAAGCTATATAGGGAACCCCGAATGAATCAAATTGTTGAATATGGTCCTAAAGAGCAACTTAATTGCTTCTGTGATGTAGATTTGGGGAGTTTTAGGGTAGAATTATCTCAACCTGAGTTGGTAAACAAAGATCCAATTGATAAAAATATTTATGAAAATCAGCAAGGGGTATGTAAAATGTACTTTGATGGGGCTTGCAGCCAAGAAGGTAATGGAGCTGGGATAGTTTTCATATCGCCCGATGGTTCAACTTTCAAATATTCATTTTTGTTAGCATTTGAATGTACAAACAATGTGGCAAAATATGAAGCTTTGTTGACCGGATTGAATTTAGCTGTTAAACACAAGATTAAACTCTTGACAGTTTTTGGAGACTTAGAGCTGGTTGTGTCTCAGATCAGATCAAAATATGTAGCAAAAAATAAAAGACTGAAACAGTACAAAAATGCAATATGGGATATAATCGAACTATTTGATGCTTTCTCTATTGATTGGGTGGACAAATCAAAAAATATAATGGCAGACTTCCTAGCCAATGTAGCACTAAAACAAGATGAAATCATGCTAGCAAGAATATCCCAAGTTGAGTTCAAAACAAGACCTACTGTACTTGACAATGTATATAGTTGGTAGGTTTTTAATGATCACACTAATCTTTTGAAATTCCTTCACCGTATAGACCAATATGAGGCTCAGGAAATTGATTTCAACTCCTTTGTGGAAGAGATGAATGGAGAACAGACAATATTCAGAAAGAAGGTCTTACAACTTAAAACTAATAAACTACCCAAGGGGTTAGTAGCGTTGGAAAGAGTATACGATGGAAGTTATCGTTCCCTTATGAAACAGACACCAGTCAAAAGGGAAGATATTGAAGAAATAAACTTAGGGACTAAACTGTCACCAGGGATGGTATATATTGGGAAGAAAATAAGCCCGACTATCTGAAGAATGCTGAATTCATTGTTAAGAAAATATAAACATGTTTTCACATGGTCATATGAGGACCTCAAGGCATATAGGGAGGATTTATTTCAACATGAAATCTCATTGAAAATAGATGCAAATCCATTTAGATAGAAACAAAGGTCTATTAACCCCACATTGGAACCAAAAATTCAGGAGGAATTGGCCAAACTTAGAGATGGAGGTATCATTAAACCTGTGAGGCATTCAACATGGGTGTCAAACCTTGTTCCTGTGAGAAAGAAAAATTGAGATATCAGACTGTGTGTGGATTTCAGAAATTTGAATGTAGCATCCCTCAAGGATAACTACCCTCTGCCAAACATGGAAGCTATACTGCATAAAGTAACCAGGTGTGAGCTGTTGTCTATGATGGATGGTTTTTTTGGTTATAATCAGGTTAAGGTAAGGGAATCTGAGCAGTAAAAAACAACTCTTACAACCTCATGGGGAACATATGTCTATGTGAGAATGCCTTTTGGTCTCACAGATGCGGGAGTGACCTTTCAAAGAGCTATGGACTTAGCATTTGCAGACTTGATTAATGCTATAATGGTGGTATATCAAGATGACCTTACTACTTACTCAAAGAGAGCTGAAGATCATGTAGAACATCTTGAAAAAATATTCATTAAAGCTTTAGAATATGGCATTAGTTTGAACCCTAAGAAATGTCATTTTTCTGTTACAGAGGGAAAACTCTTAGGACACATTGTGTCAAAAGAGGGAGTTAGAATAGATCCTGAGAGATTTGAGGCTATAGATAAGGTCCCTATCCCTAAAATTGTAAAATCCATCCAATCATTTTTTGGACAGATTAATTTTGTTAGGAGGTTTGTGTCCAACTTTGCTGAGATTGTTAAGCCCATATCAAAAATGCTAAGGAAAGGACAAAAAATTGAATGGACTCCAGAAGCATTAGAAGCCTTTGTATCCATTAAAAGAGCCATTAAGGAAGCCCCTATCCTCAAATCTCCTAATTTCACAAAAAAAATTCCAAATATTTTCATTCGCTTCCTTGCACACTATAGCTGCTGTTATGTTACAAAAAAAATGAGGATGGTCATGAGAAGCTTGTGTCTTTCTTTAGTAAATCATTGCAAGGGTTAGAATTGAAGTATGACATAATGGAAAAACAAGCCTTTGCACTAGTAAAAACCACAAAAGCCTTTAGACCGTATCTTGTTGGAGCCAAAGTGATTGCTTATGTCCCTCACGTAGCTGTGAAAGACACTTTAACACAACCAAAAGTAACAGGGAAGAGATGCAAGTGGATTAATAAAATCCAAGAATTTGACATGGAAATACAGATTACTAAATTGATAAGAGGCCAAGGATTGGCCAATTTAATGGTAGAATCAAATATTGAGGCAAATCAAATTTGCAATGTAGAAGAAGAAGGAAATGCAATTGCAAGTATTGAGCATACACCTTGGTATACAAACATCATGTATTACCTCAGAAACATGAAGTGCCCTGAAGGATTTAATGATAACTAGAAAATAACCTTGAAACTACAAGCCTCTAAATATGTATTCATAGAAGGTGATTTATTTTGGAAAAACAGAGATGGAATGTTGCTATTATGTTTAGATGAGTCGCAAACTAATCATGTTTTGAAAGAAATGCATGAAGGGGTCTATGGAGGCCATTATTTTGCAAAGACAACTGCACATAAAATCCTCAGGGTAGGTTATTACTGCCCAAAAGTTTTTAATGATTCATTTTCAAAAGTTTTCAGGCAAAATGGAATATTAGGGAGCTTTGCCACTTAGACCTATGCAGGTTGAAGCCCCTTTTCATCAATGGGGGATTGATTTTATTGGGGAGGTACAAGAGAGATCAAGTGGAGGACACAAATGGATACTGGTAGCCACTGATTACTTCACCAAATGGGTAGAAGCAATCCGAACCAAACAGGCGACAAGTAAAGTTGTGATAAATTTCTTGATGGATAATATCATCACCAGGTTTGGTACACCATTGAGATTAATCACAGACAATGGGATATGTTTTAGATCGGATGAGTTTAAAACCTTTTGCAGTATGCATGGTATTGTTATCTCTTATTTTGCCCCTTACCATCCACAAGCTAACGGTTAGGCATAATCTAGCAACAAAAGCCTTCTAAAGATCATTAGGAGAATGCTAGGTGGGAACAAAAAGATATGGGATTCAAAATTAAAATTGGCTGTATGGGTTGATAGGATCACTATCAAAAAAGCAATTGGAAAATCCCCATATGAACTAGTATATGGAACACAAGCCAGAATGCCTTTACAAAATCTATTACCAGTTTATAAATTTATTCTTCAAGAAGACTGGAGGTTCCTGAACCAATGGAAGAGAGAATGGAACAATTAGCAGAACTTGATCAAATGAGAAGACTAGCCCAAAACTAGAACATGAAGTTGCAAACACAAATGAAGTATTTGTTTGACAAGAAGGCAAAAAATAGAAAATTTGAAGAAAATGACCTGGTATTGATGTGGAATTCTAGGTGCCAGGAGAAAGGAAAACATGGAAACTTTGAGGCTTTGTGGTTAGGACCTTTTGTTGTTGTTGGAAAGAGAGGAGAGGATCATATTATTTTCAAAATATGAGTGGTGAAGAACAGGAGTTTCCTGTACATGGGCAATTTCTAAAGAACTTTTTCTCTTGAAAATTACAAAGGATCAAGGGTTGCTAGTGCATGGACAACTCTTGAGAAAACCTCTCATAAACTTTCCATGCACAGTAGTATAGGAAATAAAGGGTACATGAAATTGCTAGTACATGGACAATCCTGGGATCCCTTATTTGATTTTTCTCCATGTATATTAGTTTAGGATCACAATCATTCATCCCCAGATGGAGCCACTGTTGGAACTGTAAAATTTTGATAACCTCACTAACCCTTCATGCTTATTAGTTTCCCAAGAATTTCATATTACAGACATAAAATTTCCTCACATAGCATCTTCACCAAGGTCCGGGTTAAATTTTTTCATATAGCCCCATTGAATTCATCTGACATTAAATCTTTAACATTTGAAAATATTGGCATAAGTTGATGCAGGTCTCACCGATAATAATATACATCTCTTCAGTATATCGGCAAGACATCAGAAGTGTCATACCAATGAGGATATATGCCAAGATAATGTGGGTTCACATTTTCTATCGGCAAGACAAAAGGTCTTGACGTGACGATGTGAGGTCATATCGAGCTAAATTTCTTTTTACCGATTGAAGTATAATAAAGTCTATAGGCCAGACTATAGTCATCGGGGTGAGATTTAAAAGGACTATTGAAGTGTTCACTGGTCTTGCCGATAAAGCAAAAGAAAGACTCATTTGGTAAGACAATGATGCCGGGGAGAGTTCGGGGAGTCTTACTGACCCCTCATGTTATACTGATATAACTGAGTGTATAGAGATAAAATTTGTCGAAGAGACAATGTGCGTGGTCTTTCTGAAGAAAAAGTGTATCGGTGAGATAAGTCTCAGCGGGGAGATCTAAGAGAGGTCATGACGAATTTTATTTTTTTGGAAGGAAAATTACTTGGTCTTGGCGACTTAAGTTGACAAATGGAATGTCTTGATGAGAAAAAGAGCCTTCAGAGTGAAATGAAGAATCGTTGGCTTGATTCATTAAGTTTGGGCGACATTTTGCTTTAGTGAAGGTCATCATGATATAAAAAACAAAAAGAGAACTATCGGGGAGACTTGTGATGTCGGGGGAACTACAAGATGTCTTAGTGGATGTGTGAATGTTGAACAGACGGATCGGCCAGAGATTTGAAATGTCTTGCCAATATGATACCTAATGTGACAGCGAGAATTTTGAAAAAATTGCTTCATTCATGTCTTAGTGAAGACATTAATGGCGTGACAAAGGATAAAAGATTTTGAAACTCAAGGTGAGCTCAATTGAAATCATTTTTTCGCAGAATTGGCAATGAAGGAGAACAAAGGAACAAGTAAAACAATCGGAGTGTTCTTCTAACTTGGATTTTCAGGTGAAATACAGTAAGTTCCTCATCCTCTGAAAATTGTAAATTTCGAAGAATGGAAGGCACTAGTTCAAAAAAGATAAAAGGAGGAAAACATGGGGAGGGTAGTCAACCAAAAGGAAAAAAGAAAAAAATTGAAATACGACCAGAGGGCATCGAGAGAAAATTAAACCAAGATTTCATAGACCAACTACCTAGTTCAGGACCTAAAGCTAGGCATTCTACACAGCTTAAGGCAAAAGTAGATAAATTTGATGACAAATGTAAGTTCATAGGAGATGTTTGGACCCTAATTAGAGGATACGAATTTTTCAGTTTCCACTACCATAGAAAAAATCACTTCAAGCCAGTATGTAACCCGTGGAGACTTAATTTGGGAAAACTAGTGTGCCCTAATGTTTTTGTTGATGTTGAATTGGTGAAATTACTGGCTGGTCATTATAATCCAAAAAATAAGGCTATATGTGATCTATCTGGGAATTCATTGATACATGTGTCTGAGAATGCAATAAGTGAGGTTTTAAAATTAGAAGGAATATGTAGTGAAAAGATTATAAGTGAGGAGCTTGAGAGTGAATTTAGAAGAATGGACAACATTTATAAGGGTTGGAGATTACCCTTACACAAAATCAGACATGGTGGCAAACTGACTCCAATGGAAGACAATGAGGGACCACCATTTCATGTGGATCTCTTCGAACCCTACATAAAGTACACTTATTTTTCAGTTGGACAGGTATTGGGGATGGAGGTCCCAAAGCATATGACGGTTGTACCTATGGTGATTGTTGTGGATGTTCAATATCATAACTCCAGGTCATTTGATTATGCTTCACATGTGTTTAAAGAGCTTGACGTTGGGTTGATGGCAATAAAGAATGGAGCCTCTGTCCTGCACCTCAGGAATTATTCGTTGTTGATGCACATGGTGCTATATTTTGGACTGGAATTAGGATTGTGGCCCCAAGAGCTGAGAATTTTGCAATTTGACAAGGAAGGCAAGCCATTGCCTATTCAGTTGTGGACTGCTCTTTGGGATAGCAGGTTTGCTAATTCTAATTTCTTGCATTTTGAAGAATATTTTGTAAATCCATTGTATAAGATTTATAATCATCCCTACGACTATTCCTTGTCTGATGAAATAAAGAGATTTCTCAGGCCTAAAGATTTTAATCGACAAATCATCCATAACTGGGGGGATTGGTATTGTTTATAAAATGCCACCATGATTAGGGTTTATAGCTTTGAAAGTACTCCATTTATTTTGCCTAGGACAGTTCCAGATAGAATTGCATACTTAGAGATTGTTAGGCAAATGGATTTCTCCAGTGTCATGAACTTAAGCTCTTATGGGAAGCAAGCTTTTATGCGAAGTACGCTGTCTTCTGGTGATTTTATTATGTTAGCAAAGGAGGGATAGAATTTAATTCTGAATAAGTTATTGCATTATAACATGAGAAAAGTGCCATCAAGGAAAAAATTTCATCCAGAGGGATATATCCATTCTTCCGGATAGAGGATAAACTTTGGAGGGTATCAGCATGTGCCCTATCAGTCTGATGACATAATTAGAAACTTGGAAGCAAAAGTAGCAAAAATGGTAATTGAGAAACATGATCAAGAATTGTTAGATGCTGAGATGTTGTCTTCCAGTAAAGAAGTATTAGAGGCTAATAGGCCACAAGGTTCATCCAGAAAGGTATCGAGGACAATAACTCAGGATTACACCTCTTCTGCCAGAGAGATAAATATTGAGGAAACTGTGGATGTGGATAGAAGACATGTGGACTATAGCTCTTTTATAGTAGATGATGAATTTGTGAAGACCTCAGAATTCAAAAAAAAATTATACAAACAAAAGGGAAAAGAAATAAGAGGACTGGTTGACAATCTCACACCAGGAAATGAGGAGAAGTTGTTAAAAAAATTGAGGGATGAGGTGGATAAAGAGATGACAAGCATGAATCTTGAGAAAGGGAGAGAAATGTTGGAAAAGGATGGTGCCATGATTTTCCCAGGGCTAGATCTCAAATTTGCATTGGTTTTTGATAGTTTCTTGAAAGACAACAATGCTACACACAAGCTCAATAAAGAAAAGGTGTCAGAAGTATATACAGGATCAAAATACAATCTTGATGAAGAGACATTGATGATTTGGACTTTATATTCCCCCCACAAGAAGTCAGTTGTCATTGATACTAAGAAGGCATTTGGACATGTCATGACTTTGAAGGCTAGAGAAGCTGATCCAATTGCAACTCCAAAAATTGGGATCAATATAGAAAAATTAAATAAAGCCCAAATACAAGCATTGATGAGAGAGAGAAATGTACAAAACCAATAGTGAAAGAATACTGAGAGAGAGTGAACATCTAAAGGACCTCATAGGTGTTGGAATGGGGCCAACAAAGATGCTCACCGAAGGTGAAAGTTCACAGGTGAAGGACCATTGGGAAGGATCAAATGCATACTCTCAGCGGAAAATGGACACACTTACTGCAATAATCAAAAGGAGGCAGGCTGCTTTAACTACTTGGTTAAATAAACTTTGGGGAAAACATTCACAATACGCTGATGCAATAAAAGAACATAGGAGAGTGGATAGCAGAATCCAAGAAAAACTTGAGGAATTAAAGAAAAAGGATACTCCTAATAATGCAGGGATTGAGAATGCTCATCGTATCATGGATAAGCACAAAGGATTCTTTGAGGAGTTACAAGAGGATGCGCAGGAATTGATAGAAGCCGCCGAGAGAAGATTGAATAGGTTTTGTGATGATGAAGGAGAATTAAAAGAAATGGCTACATGGAAGAACGAAATTGAATTAATACTCCAAGAGATGTTAAAGACAACCACTATAAAGGATGCAACGTTGGATGAAGCATGTGAACAAAACAAACGAATGGTGATGATGGAGATCGTGATCTGCGATGCGTTAGGAGATGCAGATATGTACGAGAGTCGAGATTACACAGAGCACATGTCTGAAGTTCACTTGTGGCTTAACAAATCTTAGTTAATGCTAATATTGTTAGTGTTTATGTTTAAAACACTTTTTGAAAGAACATGTGCTTCCACCCGCTAATGTATAAGTATCTGTTGTTCACAAAGAAGAAAGTGACAATTTTTAGAACTTTCAGAATGTTTCAAAGAACTATGATGCATGTATAAATTTTGAAGGATCAATGAAATAATTTTGATATTTTGGTGCTCTTCTGGTATCAATTATTTGTTAATTTAATTGAAGATATTATCAAGTTATCTCCAAGGTTGATATTTCTTTGTTATTTAAGTTGACATATCAAGTATATTCTCAGTTTATCAATACACATTTGTTGTATTTGTGTGGTGTGATTGGTTGGTTCTTTCAAGTAAAGATTAAATCCTTCAGGTCATTCACAGTAATCTAGAAGTATCATTTGGATCATTAAGAAGAGCTTGGTAATTACATTCTTGCATGTTTATACAAGTTATAGACTAATATCATATGCCATATAATTAGAATCACTGCTAGATAGAAGTTATTTATCTAAAACTTTCACTTGACTCCATTTTTTACCCAACAAGGGACTGGTCTCTTTTATCCTTTTAGGTTCCATCCATTTTATTTACATCCCTTAATTGAACATATAAATTTTCACTTTGATATTGCATATGCAATTTATAACAAATTAGGATCATATCTTTGCACTATCAAATTGCCATTTATGGATAGTTTGGTCAAGTAGGAAGCATAATTCAAAATCTGTGCCTTTCATATAGGGGCACCCACCTAGTTTTAGCAGAGCCTTAAGAGTAGAAGGTTCAACTATATTGGTTGGCCTTGTTAGTTTTCCAATAAAGTTGTGAGAGCTTGGCAACCTCTCGTGGTTCATTCAAACCAGCGTTTTTGAGAGCCAACAGTACCGTCCTTAGGCTGAATGTAGAATGATAATGGAGGATGGGATCACTTAGAAAACAAGTCATTAGGATTGTCTTGATGGATAGTTGTGTCTTCCCAACCTATAATCCATCATGATTCACCATAGTCAACCATAATCAACCTTTGGAAATGTTAGATCTTGGATGAAATGAGCTTGAAGACCTACAAAAACTTTTTAATGTTGCTCCAAGGCTTCAAATTTGCTGATTACTTGTTCTCGAATGCTCTTGTGAAGAATGCTTGAATGATTTTGAATGCTTGCTTAGATTGAAAAACGAATTAGAAGCTTGCTTATATAGGAATTTATACCTAATTTACCATTATTGATATCTCAAAATCCAACATCAACTAAAAATTTGAATTAAAAAGCTGAATTTCCCGCTCAAACCCTAAAAAAAGCACAGAATGGGACTCATATGCCACCTCTGGCATATGGGTCCCACCTAGGGGGACTCATATGCTCAAGGTGGCGTATGAGTTGCACCCTCGATTTTCGGGTTGGGTTGATAGAAATTTAAGTCCTTTTGATGATTTTATCAGGTTTTTAATTATAATAAGCCTCAAGATCCAAAATAAAGGGTCTTAGGGGCCTATTAGTGATGACTTAAAGGGGATTTAATGCAAGGTTACCAAAATAGCTCCAAATTAGACAAGGGATTGTCTTATTTCCAAGAAGGGGTTACAATTTCCATTGCCACATTTAGCCCCCAGTTTAGCGCCAATATGACTCTACGTGCATATGCAAGGTAAAGAACTTTGATTCATGAAGTGTCCCATTGGTTGCAAAGTGTCCCATTTCGCAACATAGGAGATTGCAACCCCCATTGTATTTATTTGCAAAACCACAATGTTAGGAACCACATCCTACAACACAAATTTGTTAGTTGTCCAAAAATCCTGTTATCTAACTTCTCATAGAAATCAAATTTGAGGGTAGATGTATGCCCCTCCTTGATTTTGCTTGCTTTTCAAAGGTGGAATCCAAGTAGCAGTCTAGTTGCATCGAATAAGGTAAGTCGTATCATTGGGTATTTTCAAGTACCATACTGCATAATAATATATGTATGATAAAGACGGGAGTGGAATCATGATTCCAATGCAACAAACGATGTCGAAAATGGAGCTCTTTAGCCCTCATTATGTTAATTTGAATGAAAGGCACTTTTAATCCTAATATAGTAAAAACCCTAATTTTTAGCATATATAAGAGTAAAAAGTGAAGTAATTTCTAATTATTTTGTCTTTTACCCTCTTGTATCTTGACTTTGGTGGAGAGTGACTGAAGATGTCAATCTGATGAGAGTACGAGCCTTTGAGACTAGATGTCCTATGGGAGGAGGTCGCCAACAATGAGCTACAACATCAAGTGAGTTGATTTTTCTGCCTTAGCTTTGTCCTTACACATTTCTAGATAGATTTAGGACCCTGGAAGAATAGTTTGCAAAGCGTCCCTTTTTTTCGTAAAGTGTCCCTTTTTTTTGCAAAGTGTGCCTTTTTGTCGCAAAGTGTCCCTTTTTGTCACGAAGTGTCCCACTTTTTTGCAAAGTGTCCCATTTCTTCACGAAGTGTCCCAAAGGGGAACTAAAGTGTCTAGGACCCTTAGAAAAGTACACTAGAACAAATTTAGTACACTTTTTTGATTTTTTGATGTGTAGATTTAAGATTTTAGAATGCTTATAAGACATATTTTTTCTTTTTTTTGCTTTTTTGTTAGATTTTGCCCTAATCGTGGTAGTGTCTCAGTGATAGATAGTTTTATTATCTATGAGACTTAGCCCCATCTTTATCAGAGGAGGATACATAGTTACTAAAAACTACCGGATTGTATTGGGCATACCTCATGCCCCTCATGAGGTACCATGATGCTATGTTGATGGCATTGGTTGAGAGGTGGGATGCAAATACTTGCATGTTTCATCTTCTGACAGCCAAGATGATGATCACCTTAGAGGAAATCCATCACATCCTTCGAGTTTGATTTGAGGTGAGAGGGTCTATTTTCTAGGGGATTGATCATTTCACGAGATGAAATACGACATACAATTTTATCTTGGAGGTCCGATTTTGGATGACATAATGGGGCCATAGATTGAGCTAACATGGCTACTTTATTTGTGAGCACCACTTGTGGTACAAATTAAGATGTTCACTACTACATTAGTACTAATCACCCATGGTCGGGGAGCACAACTAGAGGGAGGACTAGTTCATGATACAGAGGATGGTGCAGCGGAGAACGATATAAGCCTGGGGTGCAACATCCTTACACACTTGTATTATGATCTAGGGCAGTTTTCACACCATGAGGTTGACAATATGGTGCACTGTATGCTAGTACAGGTGTGGCACCTAGAGCATATCAGATGCACTAGGTCAACGAGGTTTCCATGTACATCAACCTTAGGGTACCCTTGTGCAACCAATTATCCTTTGAGGAAGTTATTGCAATATGAAGATTTATAATTTTGGAGGGTTAGATATGATCGATTGGATAAGGAGGAGATCTTATGGAGACCACACTAGCTTATACCCCAATGGATGGATGAGACCTGTCAATTGAGGAGACTACATATGGACATATTTCAGGTAGGAAAATATGATTATGTAGTACGACCCTTCTACTATGATTGTGTCATGCGACAGTTTGGATAGGTATAGGTACCACCAACGACACAACCTTTCTTCAAGTGATCAATACAGTGTGCTCAAAGGCTTGATGATATGAGATGACTCACCACTGATGATGTCATCTATATTGACTCAAATTACGAGGATCTTGATATGCCCCTGATCTCCAGGGCTGATGATGTTCATTCCATAGATGCATATGAGGAGTGGTGGGAAGCAACACGACCAACTCATGTATTCCCAATGGATGAGCCGATAGGCTATGTAGGGCCACTCCTAGATCAAAGAAACGAGGAGAAGGATAGAGCCAAGGAGACAAGGGTGAGGGCTATAGAATTATTCACAAATGTGATAGATGAGGACTATGATGAGGTTGTAGATCTTGATTATGATGACTAGGAAGAGGAAGATGAGGGGGATGAGGATGAGGAGGAGCAGATGATGAGTGAGGGTGATGATACAATGGATGAGGATCTAGTTAGCCATGAGTGGAGAGAGCCAACTCCCACTCATGCGACTAGATTATAGTCAACAACTTTCGTACACACAAACACCTATAGTCATGGAGAGGCTAGGAAATCCTCCATGTATCCTACATAGGATGAGGCTATCTTTACATAGCTAGTTGGAGAGCTAGGTGATGCTATTTTATTTACTGTTATGCTTTATGCTTATGTTCATGCTTTATATTTTAATTTTATGTCAATATATATCATGATGTGTATTGATTATATTTATGATTTCTATCTTGTAGGGGATATGAGAGACCTGCATGATCTCTATGGCCAACTTTCTTTAGAGATAATGCCTTCATCAGTCTACAAGGATGTTATTGATACAAATTATGTGCACCCACGCATCATGGATGATGTAGGAGCATCCAGTGCTGTAAGGGAAATCTTGAATCACCCAAAGATATTGTATTTTCATTTGTTTGTAGTTTCCTTAATTGTCTTGCGACCCATGGTGACTAATGCAATCTTTGGGATATTTAGAAGTTTGAAATAGCCAAAAATAATAACCTACTATTTTTAGTAAGTCAACCTATTTAGGTCGTATGGTCATGAAAATTGACCCCAAGGAGTGAAATTGGAAAATAAGATTTTTGGTGAAAGAATCATCTCAAAATCCTATACCATTTGGAAGATATTAATTTTTCATCCTAAGGAATTTCTCCAATGAAGTTTAAAACTAAAAATTGAGGCCCTTCGGAGACCCGAAATAGGGTGCAAAATCTCTGATCTTTTAGATCTAGCAAAAGATTGTTGTAGATCTCTTTACAAGGTTTCCAACAATATATTACAATTGAAAACCTGACTGCCAAATCAAAATTTATGGCCTTGAGAAGCCATCCCACTAAAAAGTGAATTTCATTAAAATATCTTCCTAGGCAAGAAATCAAACAACAGGAATTTTTGGCGTGAAAACAAAAGAGAAAGTTACACTTTCTAGAACATTCTGGGGCAACTATTGGGTAAAATAAAATGGTTAAGTTGTGGTTGTAGAAGGTGGCTCCATTAGTGAATATTTTGGCTTCAAATAATAGATTTTATTTGAGAGTTAATTTTGTTGTAATGAACCAAGCCCATGAGGCTGCAGCATTGCAATTTTTGAATCTGTAATTTCATTTTCTGAAAATATAAAGCGAGTTATTTTCTATGTTGGAATCTATTGTTGTGTTTTGTGTGGGTTTCGGGTGGTGTAGCCCTCATCAAGTGGTATTAGAGAAAGTTTTCTTGAGTGTGTAAACAAATTGCTGAATGTGAGGTAGTTTGCACCAAGACTTGTGGTTGTGAGTTTATGAGAAAAGTGATCAAAATGCATCCACGAAGAAACCGTGGTGGTGGAAGAAATTTTATCGTACCATAAGAGGGTTTTAGAGCCCTGTAGAGGCAAGTTCGAGCACTGCAAGAGGAGTTTCATTGAGGGTTTGAGCCGAGAAGAAGAGATGAAAGTGAAGATGAAGCTTAAAATGAGGAGCAGTTCGAAGAAGAAAAAGATGCAGTAGATCTAGAGCAAGTCAAATTATTTAAGGCCATCTCCAAGATTGGAAAAGGCCAAAGATCGATGTTTCTACATTTTTTGGAAATCTTAACTCGAAAGAGGTGATTGATTGGATCAACAATATGGAGGAATACTTTGAGTATGAGGAGGTGGAAGATCCTGAGAGGGTCAAATTTGCAAAGACTAAGCTCAAGGGTCATGTGAATATCTGGTGGAAAGAGGTACAACTAGAAAGAAATCAAAGAGGAAAAGAGAAAATAACTATATGGGACCGGATGGTGGAGAAATTAAAAATACAGTTCATTCTTGTTGACTATGAGCTAGATTTATTGAAGAAGATGCAAGGGTTGAAATAGGTAGGAAAATATGTCAAGGAGTATACAAAATAATTCAACCGTCATATTTAGAACAGGCCATTTCGAGGCCAACAAAGAAAAGTTGCTCATCACATAAATGGGTTGAAGCCGCGTATTCAAGAAGAGTTGGGTCTAGTAAGAATGTCTACCATTGAAGATGCATATCAATTTTCTTTGAAAGTAGAAGAAAAGTTGAATAGAAGGTTTGAAAGAAAGCAAAGAGGTGGGGGTCGTGGTTGAAAGACCAGTGGAGATCATATGGATGCCAAAATGAAGATCAAAAGAAGGGTGAAGGATCCATTAGAAACCATAATAAAAAAGGAGATAACACCTACCACCCTCATGATCAAAATAATGGAGAAAAAATATGAAAAGGAAGATCTAGAAGAGGGCTAGGAAGAATAGGCTTTTGTGGAACCTGTTTCTAGTACAAAGAAGAAGGACATATAGCTTATGAGTTTCCTCAGCATCAAGGAAGGAAAAGTAGATGACATGAAAGTAATACATGAGTTTCACATGTAGATGAAGATGTCGAGTCTTCACATTCCGAGGATGTAGAAAGAGGAGAGTTCCTTGTTACTAGGAGAGCCTTGCTGAATGAGGAGAGAGAACCAACTCAAAGGAATAATTATTTCGCACCAAATTTAAGAGTGAAGCTAAAGTTTTCAATATTATTGATGGAGGTAGTGCTAATAACCTTTTTTTAGAAGAGATGGTTAGTAAGCTGTGGTTGGAGAGAAGAAGACATCAAAATCCATACCAAATTGCTTGGTTTCAGGACCATAAAGCTTTGGTAAATGAACAATGTCTGGTAAAGTTCAAAATTGGAAATTACCATGATGAGTTATTGTGTGATATTATGCCTATGGATGCTTTTCATATGTTGTTAGGTAGACTGTGGTAGTTTGATTGGCGAGCAGTGCATGATGCACATGCTAACACCTATTCCTTGACAAAGGATGGTGTTTGTCATAAGTTGAAACCCCTAAGGGAGGCAGAAGAAAAGGTATGCAGTAATGCAAGAATTTGTTTGATTTATGGAAGAAAATTCCTAAAAAGTATGAGGCATGATCATATGTGTTTTGCATTGATCCCTAGAGTTGATAAAGAAGATACTAATGAGGTACTTGTAGAGGTTTTAGATTTGTTGAATGAGTTTCAAGCTATTATTTCTGATAATGTACCTGAAGGTTTTTCTCTAGTAAGGAAGATTAGTCATTAGATGGACCTAATTCCTGGAGCCATTTTTTTGAATAAGGCAATTCATTGTATGACTCTAGCAGAGAGTGAAGAGTTGAACAAACAAGTGCAAGAGTTGTTGTAGAAGGGATTGATCAGAGTTTGAGTCCATTTGTAGTACCTGTAGTACTAGCACCAAAGAAGGATGGGGAATGGTAGATGTGTACAGATTCTAGATCCATCAACAAGATCACCATCAGGTATAGATTTCCCTTGCCAAGGATGGATGACATCATGGATTGTTTGAGTAGAGTTGAGTACTTCACAAAGATATATCTGAAGAGTGGTTATCACTAGATATAGATTAGGGAAGGATATGAATGGAATACAACCTTCAAGACCATAAAGGTCTTGTATGAGTGGTTATTCATGCCCTTTGAGCTAACCAATGCATTGAGAAATTTCATATGGCTCATGAACGAGGTATTGAAAGAGTTTTTGGGTAAATTTTTCATTGTTTATTTGGGTGACATTTTAATTTTTAGCAAGACATTGGAGGAGAATTTGATGCATATTAGAAAAGTTTTTGAGAAGCTAAGAGGAGAAATTGTTGATCAATTTGAATATGTGCAATTTTGTGAAGAGAGAGTTGGTGTATCTAGGATTTGTTATCTTAGCAGAGGGTATTAAGATGGATCTAGAGAAGGTGGAATCTATTATTGAATAGCCTACACCAAGGAGTGCTACAGAGGTGAGATATTTTCATGATTTGGAAAGTTTTTATAGAAAATTTATCAAAGGTTTCAGTAGTATTTGTGCACCTCTAAATGAAAAAATGAGAGGGGATAGAATAGAGTTTAAATGGACTACAGGAGCAACAAAAAGTTTTGATATGTTGAAGAAGAAAGTTACAGAGAAACCTGTTTCGACACTTCTAGATTTCAATAAGCTCTTTCAGGTAGATTGTGATGCTAGTAGCACTTCCATATGAGCTATTCTGAGTCAAGAGGGTAAGCTTGTTTCCAATTTATTGAGAAGTTGAATGATGCTATAGTTCAAGATTTGAAGAAATGGAGACACTATTTGTTGCCAAAAGAATTTGTTTTATATAGTGATCACTAGGGTTTACAATATCTCAATAGTCAAGGAAAGTTAAATCAAAGGAATTTAAAATGGGTTGAGTTTTTGTAGAGTTATACTTTTGTTTTGAAGAATAGGAGTGGAAGGTTAAAAAAAGTTGCAGATGCCCTAATTAGAAGGCAAAATTTGTTGATAAAGATGAATATAGAGGTTGTTGGGTTCAATGAACTCAAGAATTTGTATCCTGAAGATTCAGAGTTTGTAGAAGCTTGGAAGGCTTGTTTGGAACCTATTACATTAGATGGGACAAAATGGTTGGATTTTCTAATCCAAGATGGGATGTTGTTTAGAGGAATCCAATTGTGAATTCTAAGGAGTTCTATGAGGGAGAACCTAATCAAGGAGAAGCATAGTGGAGGATTGGATGGACTTTTCGGTCGAGATAAGACCATTGCTCTTGTAAGTGAGAATTATTACTGGCCATAGTTACAACAAGATGTGAAGAAGTTTGTACAAAGTTGTAGAGTATGTCAGATGGTGAAAGGAACAAGTCAAAATACTGGATTGTATTAGCCATTACCTATACTTGAGAGGCAATGGGAGGATATTAGCATGAATTTTGTTCTTGGCTTGACAAGGACATAGAGAGGGAATGATTCCACATTTGTGGTGGTGGATAGATTTTGAAAGATGGCACATTTCATTATGTGTCATAAGACTAGTGATGTTGTTCATATTATAGAGTTATTTTTCAGAGAGGTGGTGAGACTACATGGTCTATCAAAGAGTATAGTTTTAGACAAAGATACCAAATTTGTTTGTTATTTCTGAAGGACATTATGGAATAATTTGACGACAGATGTGATGTTCAGTTCTATGCACTATCCACAGACTAATGGATAAATAGAGGTGGTGAATAGGAGTTTGGGTAACCTGCTGAGATGCTTAGTAGGAGATAAACCCAAGGGATGGGATTTGATTTTACCACAAGTAGGATTTTCTTATAACAATTATGTCAACAAGAGTAATGGTAAATCCCCATTCCAAATTGTATATGGGAGTATTCTGAGGAATGTTTCTGAGTTGAGGAAGATGGAAAAAGGATAGAAGAGTAGTGTTGAGCCTAAAGATTTTTCTGAGCACTTGAAGAATTTATATGAAGAGGTGAAGAAACATATCAATAAGATGAACTCTCAGTATATGGCTAAGGTAGATCAAGAAAGGATGTATAAGGAGTTATAGGTAGGAGATGAAGTCATGGTTCATTTGTGAAAGAAGAGGTTTCCAATTGGAACATACAACAAATTAAAGATGAAGAAGTTTTGACCATGCAAGATCCTGAAGAAGAGTGATTTAGGAAATGCATATGAGGTAGAGTTGCCTAATGAAATTCATGTTTCACCCGTGTTTAACATTATTGATTTGACATAGTATCATGAAGGAGTTAAGGAGAATGAATTGACAAAGGCACAATGGAACATTTTGGCACCTACATCAGAAAAGGAAGAGATAGAAAAAATTATGGATAGTCGTGTGGGTCGAAACACAAGAAACAAGCAATATGAAAAGTACTTGGTGAAATGGAGAGGAAGGTCTGTTGAATATTCGTCATGGTTATCTGAAGTTGAGATTAACCATCTTGGTTTCCATATAACACTTGAGAAGTGATAGGGTTACTTTTCAAATTACCCTGGGTGCCTAATGTAGGAGCATCCAATGGTGTAAGGGCAATCTTTTATCATCAGAAAATATTGAATTTTCATTTGTTTATAGTTTCCTTAGTTTTCTTGGGGCCCATGGTGACTAATGCAGTCTTTGGGATAGTTAGAAGTTTGAAACAACCAAAAATAATCACCTTTTATTTTTAGTATGTCAACCTATTCGGGTCGTATGGACACAAAAATTGACCCCAAGGAGTGAAATTGGAAAATAAGATTTTTGGTGAAAAAATTATCTCAAAATCCTATACTGTTCGGAAGATATTAAATTTTTATCTGAGGGAATTTCTTCAATGAAGTTTAAAACTGAAAATTGAGGCCCTTCAAAGCCCTGGAATAGGGTGCAAAATATATGATCTTTTAGATTTGGAAAAATATGGTTGTAGATCTCTACACAAGGTTTCCAACAATATATTACAATTGAAAATTTGACAATCGGAGCAAAAGTTATGGCCCCAAGAAGCTGCCCCACTAAAAAGTGAATTTCATTAAAATATATTCCTAGGTAATAAATCAAATGGAAGGAATTTTCGGCATGAAAACAAAAGAGAAAGTTACACTTTCTAGAACATTCTAGGGTGACTATTGGGTAAAATAAAAGGGTTAAGTGGGGGTTGTAGAAGGTGCATCCATTAGTGCAGATTATGTCTCTGAATAATAGATTTTCATTGAGAGTTGATTTTTTTGTAATGGACCAATCCCATGAGGCTGTAGCATTGTAATTTTTGAATATGTAATTTAATTTTTTGAAAATAATTGAAAGTGATTTTTTTATGTCTCGCATTTTCTATGTTGGCATCTATTGTTGTGTTTTGTGTGGATTTCAAGTGGTGTAGCTCTCATCAATGGAGTGTGATCTAGAGTTGTTCAAGTCGTACATCAGACCGTGGGCATCATATGAGAGTTTTAGGAGGTGCACCCAACAAGCCAAGGTTTCCTATGAGGAGGTTCAATCATCTCGAGCCCCAACGGAGGTCGAGAGACTCCATGCAAAGGTAGCTAGACTATAGGCAGAGAGAGATCGCCTAGTAGAGGATCATCGAGAGGCTATTGGATGAGCACATAGTCTACATTATTCCCTAGATACACTCATCAGCTGAAAATCATGATCACATACCACCGTCTCTCGATGGAATGCCTCTAGACATATGTGATCACTAGATCCTAAGGGATCCAATAGTCATAGACCATTGTAGCATTGTATATATTGGTGACATGTACTGAGTAGTTGCCTAAATGGATTGAAAAAGAGAATCTAGTCTCCCTGGTGAACTCCAGAGAACCTAACTAATATTCGGTTGGGGTGGTGTTCGCATGAGTAGCTTTGTCTATCTTGAACTAGGGAGGCTAGTGGGAGGATTACTTTCTATCCTGCCATTCAAATTCTCTTTATTCATAAGCATCAAATGGCCCTCTATCTCCCCCAACCCACCCTGCTTCATTGTCCTCAAAATTTTGATATATATATATATATCTATGATCATTTGATGTTTGGTTATTTATCTTTATGTGTTTAATGTTAAATGACAATGTGATTTATCAAATAATATTTTTCAGACTATCTAATAAATGTCCCCATGATTTAACATGCTTTATGTGATCTAATTAAAACTATTCTTGTTTCTCTTAGATGCGACATTGTGATTAAGTCTGTTATGTCGAACTAAATGCACCTCTGATCTAATTATAGAACATTAAATGTATTTATCTCATCTAACATAACACAAAAGATGAACTTGAATAGCATGAAACCTAAAGTAATCATTTGAAAGTTAATTTAAATAATCACTTTAGTATTCAAGACACACAAATAATTGTTTTTCAAGAATGAAGGAATGTGAGAGAACATAGAATGTCAACTACTAACTCTAACACCACTTCTTTATCATTCACACTATTCAAGAATATTAGATGTAGTACCAACACAAATGTGCCAAAATTAATAGGTTCTTTAAGTTGTGTACTATCCATTTCTATTAACGTGTATTCGCTAGACCCATAAATTTCATTAATTATATAAGGTCCTAACTAATTAGGGCTGGATTTTTCCTTTTCAATTGAGGAAACATTAACATTATGTTGATTCTCATATAACACCAAATCACCTTTATTGAATGACAAAGGAAAAAAATTGTCATTATAACTACACTACTTTCTCTTAGAATAAGCCTAAAGGTGCTCAAGAGCATTAATTTTCTATTCATCAAGAATTTCAAGCTGATGTAGTCATTGTTCTTTATAAGAATTATCATCAATAAGTCCTTGAAGAATGATTCTTAATGTAGGAATCTATAACTCTGAGGGAATTATTTCCTCAGTAGCATAGACAAGGTTATAATGTGTAGTCCCCATGGATAATACAACATTCATGTGATAGGCCCATAACGCATTTATTAGCTGTGTGTGCCAATCCTTATTATGTTTGCTAACGGTTTTCTTTAGGATTTGTTCAAGGGTTCTATTAGTTGATTCGGCTTGACCATTATATTGCGGATAGTAGGTTGTTGAAAAAAAATGTTGTATGTTAAACATTTCTAAGAACTTCTTCACATCATTATCCTTAAATGGTGTCCCATTTTCATAAACTAACATGGAAGGAAGTCCAAAGTAAGAAATAATGTGTTCCAATATGAAATGACATATTACATCAGCTATTGTTGAATGAAGGGGAATTTATTCTACCCATTTTGTGAAGTAGTCTATCACATTGATTATGAATGCATGTCCAATAGAGGAAGGTGGTGATATTTTTCTAATGGGATCTAGACCCCAAACCACAAAGGTCCAAATAGAAACCTAAGCTTGAAGTTTGGAGGAAGGAGCATGAATAAAAAATTCTCTTCATATTATGACATATTTTAACATATGCAAAGCAATATTATTCCATTTATCTCCAATAATATCCTCTGCGGGTTAGTTTTTGGACTAATGTTCTTCCTCCAAAGTGACTTCCACAAGCACTTGCATGAGCTTGTTCAAGTGCTATGGGTATTTCAGATTTTTTAAGGCAAAGTAAAAGACCATCAAACAACCTTCAATAAAACACATCTGAAAGAATTATATATGTAGACACAAGTTTTCGAAGGTGGGATCAAATTCTCTTAGTTTTTGGCTTGGGAAAGGTACAATCTTTTAAATAATTAAATATCAAATCATACCATTCACTTGAGTCTTCCATGGTTGTTGATAATTGTTCTTCTACTTTATCTTTGATTGATGGTTTCATAACCGTATACACGATAAATGTCAAGTCTTTTGAAGGATCTTGAGGAGATATAAGGGAAGATGCACTCACCATTGCATCCAAATGCTAATTATCCTTTTGAGGGATGTTATCAATGGTAAATGATTCAAACTTCTCTAACAAAGTCATTGTAAGATCCCTGTATTTTGATAATTTATCATGCTTTGCTTGATATGTTCCATTTATTTGTTTAATAACCAATCACAAATCAGCGAATATCTTAATGTCTCAAGCTCCCATAATTAAAGAGGAATGCAACCCGGTGAGCAGTGCTTCATACTCGACATTGTTGTTTGTACATGGGAAGTTTAAGTGATAAGACAAGGGAATAGGCTCTCCCATGGGTGATATTATTATAACCTCTGTACCGGAGCTGGTCCTAAATTTAGATCCATCAAAATATAACTCCCATGTATTAGTTCCAATTGTCAACACATTATCGTCAGGGAATGAATTGTTATGGGGTAATGCCAAAGGAGAAGGAGCATCAGCTAATTGGTCGGTCAAGGCTTGAACTTTAATTGATTTTGTGAAACAAATTTGAGATCAAAATCATTTAACAAAATCACCCACTTAGCTAAGCGTACTGATAAGTTTTTTTTAGTGAAAAGATGTCTTAAAGGATCAAATTTTGTCATTACTTGTATTTCAACATTTATTAAGTAATGTCTCAATTTACTTGTAGCGAATACAAGAGCCAAACATTTTTTTTCTATCATTGTGTATCATTGTGTATTATTTATCATAATCAATCAAAGTCTAGCTAATGTAATAAGCAGGATGCTGTTTACCATTTTTGTCTTGTTGAGCCAACAATGCTGCAAGAGCATGGGCTAATGCTAACATATCAAGGATAAATGGTTTGTTCTGCATAACAGGTTGTAAGATAGGTGGAGTGACAAGATAATATTTCAAACTCTCAAAAGCCTATTTACAATCCTCATTCCAATTAAATTGAACATCTTTCTTAAGGAGATGTGTGAATGGTAATGTTTGATCCACTAAGGATGCTATGAAACGTCAGATAGCCTGAGTTATTCCTTGTAAAGTGCGTAACTAATAAATATTTCTAGGAGGTGGCATGTTAACTATAACATAAATTTTCTTTATTTCCACCTTAATGCTTCTGTGAGATATGATAAAACCTAGAAGTTTTCCACTATCTACACCAAAGACACTTTTTTGGATTCAATCGTATGTTATATTTTTGCATTCACTCAAAGATCCTACAAAGGACATTCACATTGTTTTGAAGAGTCAAAGGTTTTGCTAAAACATCATCAACATAATATTCCAAAATCTTATGCATATAATCGTGAAATATCAATGTCATAGGTCCTTGATATGTTGTGCCTGCATTCTTCAATCCAAAAGGCATCATGACCCAACAAAATTTTCCCCAAGTTATTGCAAATGTTGTTTCATATTGACCTTGAGGGTTAATAAAGATTTTATTATATCTGGAAAATCCATCCATGGACAACAAAACATTTATCGTAGTCGAGTCTACTATCATGTCAATATTAGGAAGGGGAAAGTCATCTTTTAAAGATGATTTATTCAAATCATGAAATTTTGTAGACATTCTAATACGATATTCAGGTTTCGCGACTGTGAAAATGTTCAAGATCCAAGGAGAATATTCTATAGGTCATATAAAATCAACGTCAAGGAGTTTTTCAATCTCCCCCTTAACCAACAAGGCTATCTTAGGATTCATATTTCATTTCTTTTGTCTAACTAGTTTAGCATTTTCAACAAGGACTATGTTGTGTGTTACAATCTTAGGATCAATTCTAGGTATATCTGAATAATTCCAAGAAAATAGTTCAGAAAAGTCATGAAGCAAATTTGTAGTGTCCTCTTGTTCTTCATCATCAAGGCACTTTCCTATCTTAATAAATTTTTCTCCATTGTTAATATCCATCAGTATATCCATGGTATATCCTAAGAAAAGTGCATGTTTTTTTAGAAATTCAGGGTTATATTCTTTTTTGTTCATGTGAATTTCATTACTTTCCTCTTCTCCATCCTTTTGCTTAGTATTAATCATAGCACATGTAACCCATTTCTTTTTAGGAGGAGTAAATGGTTTATCATAAACTCCTAGAATTTATTTCAAGGTTTCATCATCTTCAAGAAAATCCAATGATGTGTCACAAGTTGTATCGATCAATTCTAGATGCTTCAAGGTAAGATTTTTTTTTAGGATTACACATGATGGTGTCGATGTTTTGCAAGGGTCTTTTTGTTTTTTGTGTGATCTTAGAAGGGAAGTATACCAAACCACTTTTTTTTTCTTGTGTATTAGGCTCTATAGGAACACAAATACCTTGTTATTTATTTCCACATCCTTTGCCACTATAACCAAGTTGTTTTATGAACTCATAGCCTTTCCCATAAAGTCTTTTCATTTCTTTCAGGTTTGGTGGTTGTTGATAATATATCTCATCAAAGTTTTTCATATAGATTGTGTCTTCTTCTGGAGTAGATGAGATAGATTCTTGTTGGTTTTCTTTTGAATTTTGCATTGACATTACCATTGGTTGTTTTTTCTTTTCATCTTATTTACTTGTGATTATGTATTCTCCTTTAAATGAGGGTGTGAACTCTAAGGAACCCCAATCATCATCCAATAACTTCGATAATGTTTCCATATCTTTTCATTATTCTTTCATAGGTTCTATGCTTGATGTTGGAATTAATATGTTTAGAGGACTTGTCATTTCTTTTCAAATTTTAATCAGCTTTTAGGATCGGGGTCTATTTCAACTCGGTATACCTTGTTTTTATAGACATACTTCATGATACGATGAAGAATCGAAGGCACCAAATGCATCTCATGAATCCAAGGTAGCCTTTATAACTATAATAGGTAAAGTAATCACATCGAGCAATTGCTTTCCTACATTTAAAATCCTTGGATTGATAAGGAATCAGGTTCAATTTTTGATTTTTCCATGCCAAGTCTATCTAGAAGATTCATACTACACACATTAAGAGTGGATCCATTATTGACAAGGGTTCTTTTTATTCTCATTCTATTGAACCTAGCTATTATCATGAAGGCATCATGTTTCTTTCTCAATCCCAAAGGAGGTATCTCATGTTGATGAAAGGTAATGTCTACATTGAGTGTATTCATTCCTTGTATTAGAGCTGCTACATCATTTGTGTTTGTACTAGGGGGAACCACTACTTATTGTAAGGCTGTTTGAAGCATAGTGTGATAATAAGGTGAATTTTGAATTAGGTCCCATAGGGAAATCTTTGCAGGTTTATTGTTAAGTTGTTCAACAAGATCATACTCTTTCCCACTATGTGAAGACAAACGAGGAGCACTAGGCAAGATGAGATTAGGCAAAGGTAAAAGTGTTGTAGTTGGTTGTTTTGGTTGTGTATTGTTTCTAGTGTTACATGTATGAGCAAGTGTATTATGACTTGATTGCTGCAAAACATTTTTCTTAGGTGGTTCAAGAGTGTAACTAGGTTTGTTTTGAGTTTGAGGTTTGTGTGAAGGTGCGTAAAGGATAAGTTGAGGTTGAATCACATTAAAATCTCTTGGTTTTGGTTTTTCATGAAAAATATTAGTGGATGAACCTTGTGAGATGAACTCCTCAAGGGCTTCATATAACATGCCAAAGTCATCACTACTAAAAGGATTGAGGGTGAGGTTAACTTGGAAAAAGAGATTTGACATAGTCAAATAACTATACTTTCTCCAAGTGATTCATCTATTTGTAGGTGTTTTTGGTTTTTTTTTCTAATGAATGCCAAATGTAATTTAATCTATTTGAACTATGAACTAATGCTAAAGATGAAAAGTGCAGAAATCTAATTCTATCCACAAATGCAATGAATTTAAACTATGCTAATTCTAATGATTTGAATGTAATATTTTAGCTATGCAAACTAAAACAAAAATTTATCAACAACAAATAAAAGCTCAAAAATAGGGAATTTAATTTTGTAAAATGCATTGGGACTAAATTGCCCAAAGGGGCATATGAGTCCCAATGAGGGTTTTTTTCATAATTTAAAAAAAAAATCATGTTTTTTTTTATGATTTTTGGTTTGTATGATCTGTAAACTAAATGCAAATGCAATTTTCAAATGCTTTTCAATGATTTAAGATGCAAAAATTTAACCTATATGCACTTTCAGTCAGCAACATTTAGAAACACTAGAATGCCAATTAACTAATGTAATCCCTAATACAATGTTAATGCAAGCAAGATATAGGATAATGATGCACTCCTAATCATAATTATGATCTAAATGCAGGTTCACCAAAATGAAACAAAGGAAAATGGATTTTCTACTTATGGTTTAGGAAATAGAGAAAACACACTTCCTAATCATTTCATTGAAGGAAACCCTAGAGATCGCAATCTAAAGTATGCAAAGGAGAGAGAGATATTGCACTAGGGTTGTCCTAGGGTCTGATTTTAAACTAAAGAGGGGTTCACAACCAAGATAGGGCTTGGAAAGACTAATGAAATGAAATATCTAATACTTAACCCTAATATGATGCAAACTTTTACTAAATGATGTAAAAGACATGTACATTAGAGCAGAGAATTGCAAGATGAAATGTGTGCACCTAGAAATATCTGGAAAAATGAATGAAGCTCTAAAACATTGAAAATCCTAAATTTTTGGCCTACTGGGACTCATACACCAATCTAGGTATATCAGTCCCAGACTAGGGTTTTTGGTTTGGAACAAGTTTCTGGCACTGTGGAGTCAGAATCTATAAAAGACTAGAAAAATTCCTATAGTGGGACTCATATGCCACTTCTGGCGTGTCAGTCTTGTTTTGATTTTTTAGGAAATCAAAGTTCAGATATGTACTCCAATCTCTTCTTTGTTCTTCCAAACTAATTTCTGGATCTGAACTTGCAAGAATACCTACAAAAAAATATATATACTTGATTTGCTTATGGGGGGTTTGCCTTGATCAAACCCCTAGTTTGGTAGTTAAACCTTGATAGAAAAATTAAAAAATGAATGTTAATAAGAACATAAACCCTAACCTTAAGTGTGTCTAAGATTAGGAAATATGAAATGCAATACAACCTTATTCTAATGTGCTTGAATAAGATGCATGAATGAAACATGAAGATGAATGACTCACTTTGAGAGATATCTAATCACCCCAAATGATCCCTAATGATACTTGTACCTTCCTTAGGTTGAATTTAGAATGATAATGGAGGATGTCCAATTACTTAGGAAACAAGTCATTAGGCTTGGCTTGATGGCTAGTTGTGTCTCCCCAACCTAGAATCCATCACGATTCACCATAGGCAACCATAATCAACCTTTGTCAATGCTAGATCTTGGATGAAAGTGAGCTTGAAGACCTACAAAAACAATTTACTGCTGCTCCAAGGCTTAAAATTTGTTGATTACTTGTTCTTGAATTCTCCCGTGAAGAATGCTTGAATTCTTTCAAATGCTTGGATTTTGAGATTTCTCTTAAAAATGCTTGCTTAGATTGAAAAATGACTTAGAAGCTTACTTATATAGGCATTTACACCTAATTTACCATTATTCATATCTCGAAAGCTGACATCAACCAAAAATTTGAATTAAAAAGTTGAATTTCTCACTCAAACTCTAAAAAAAAGGTCCCAAATGGGACTCGCATGCCACCTCTGGGTTATGGGTCTCACCTAGTGGGACTCATACACCCAAGGTGGCGTATGAGTCCCAGCCTAGATTTTTTGTGGTGGGTTGTTAGTTTTTTAGCTGAAATAAGCCTCATGATCCAAAATAAAGGGTCTTAGGGGCCTATTAATGATGACTTTAAGGGGATTTAATGCAAAGTTTACCAAAATAGGTTCAAATTAGGCAAGGGATTACAATACTATCTCTAAGAAGGTATTAATTTTTTTTTTTGCCACAACTGACAACATAATGATAGTGGGACAAGTGGAAAACAAAAACTCAGATCCAACACTAGAGGACCTCAAAAAATGAGAAATACACCCTAACAAAGATCTAGTCGCCCAGGGGTGACCTAGTCCTGCTAGAACAATAAAATCCAAATATTGGTGGCAGGTACACACAAGTTTGTATTTTCTAGATCCACTTGGAGAGTTCTATTTCTATTTCTTTATATTCAATAAATTGCATTTATCATACTAGGTCATTTAGTGTAATTAGTTCAAACATTTTAAATCATTTCTACTCCACTCCCATCCTTAAAAAGATGTAGATCTCGTTCTGATTGAATCATCTATGACTGTTTAATTCAATCTATGTACCTTTTTTATTTGTATCTTAATGAAATTGTAGAAATGATGACCCCCAATTGACCTTAAGTTTTAGAGATTAAGTTTAGGGTCACCACATTTTTATGTTTCAACCCCAAAATATTGAAATTCTTAAATCTCCTCATGATGAAATCCCTCCTAAAGAGAAACCTCAATAAATACCTTCTAGAATTCCTCATCATGCTCTAGGAACACAATAAAATATATTGGGGAAAATTGAAAAATAAAAATAAAAATTGAGTTAATTGTAAGGTTGAGAGATCCTACACAAACAAAATTGCATAGAACTTCCCTTGCTCAATCGTTGCAATCCATAATATCTCGTGTAGATTCAATTAACAAGTAAATAAATAGTTGGCCGGACAAGAGGCAAGAGCTAAAACAATTTTATGTAAACAAATTATCATATAAACAAGTTAAAAAAAGATGAAGTGAAATATGACTTGTGTGCACTATTCATTGACCCAAGAATGAATCAACCCTTACACGGTGTATGTAAGAGGTTCCCTATCCATTGGTGACACCACCAAGAGATAAAGAATAATTTTTGGGATAGGTGGTGGATGATTTTTGACAGTCCTCCATGCAACAACAATGAGGCATCACAATATTGTTTTGAGGAAACTCTATTGTGAATTTATCCTCAATGAAATCTCAAACTATTTTGACATGCGAGAGTTCTAAGGTAGAAGTGGGGGCTCCACATAAGAAAGAGTGGGGAAAAATCTTGGCCCACAACGACCAACAATACCACTTGCTAGACTAGACTATGAGTATGTGACTATCCCTTTTGTTGTGAAGGAAAGTGTTGAGGTGGATACCATATAGTTAATTAGCTCGCTCACTTAGAGCCTTATAAAACATACTACGCCTCTAGCACAAGGTGAGGCAAGCAAGTCTTCAGGTACCAGTTCCACCTAATTTATGTTGGTCTTGTGGGCCACCCTATGTTTATGATCTTGAAAATAATCAAGATGCATGTGACTAGGCTACATATGCAATAGATTAGATGGTGGTGAAAAATATTCTCTTGAGTGATACATTTGGCTTTCATAGTCAAGTAAAAATATCAGCAAGTTTATTTAATTCAATTTATTAAATTTTATTTTGAAATGCAAGATTAACTAATTTAGTTGAATGATTATAATTTTTTTTTAGGGTCATAGTGTTCACCCTACTTCAAGCAATCCTCCACCTCCCTATTACATGATGATGTCTAGTGCAGAGGTATGTAACCCTTAAGGAATTATAAATATTACATGTGAATAGTGTTATAATCTAAAAATATGAATAACCTAGAAAACTAGTGCAAATAAATAGATATGAAAATTTGAAAGCAAATGACACAAGATAAAAATAGCAACACAAAGTTAGTCTCCACGAGATTAATGCAAATTCTCTAGAAGAAAAATAGCATTATGAGGATGCAAAAGCAAACACATATCCAGCTTGAGAAAATGAGATTACAAAGGAAATTCCTTGGTTATACAGGGAAATGATAGAGATAGATGCAACTAGATTATGACACGTGTTGGAATCCTATGAGGTATTATAAATCATGTCATTAAAGGATAAACCACCTTATCCCTATGTAAAGTTGAGCTAGTGTGAAGAGGACTTTAGTGGAGAACTAGTTAAGAATGAACTAGCTAGATAAAGTACCCCTTTCATACTAACAAGGTGAGTATAAATAGACTAATACTCACATAATATAACCTAAGAAAGATTCCACACAAACACCCCCCATTAAGCACAACTTAGGATGATGTAAAAGAAGATGGGTCTCAACAAATGAGGCCATGTTAGGTACCCATGTAAAAATGCAATGCAAAAAAATATCTCACAACCAGAGAAAAGGAGAAAACCCAGTGGGACAAAACTCCTCCCCAAAAGAGAGATGAAAAGAAGAAAAGGACTAAGAAGCCCCCCCATGGATGACAAAAAATGCACCCCAAGCAAAGCTTGCAAATGAAGGAACTTTCCGTCAAGGAAGGGTTTGGTGAAGATGTCTATAATCTGATATGATGTCAAATAGTACTTGTGCTCAATGATCTCACTATGAATCAAATCCCAAATGTAGTGCATGTGGATCTCAATGTCCTTGGTTTGCTGATGATGGACTAGATTGCGAGAGATCTAAATCACACTCCGGTTGTCATAATAGATGAATGTGGGCTTCTGAAAGAAAATGCTAAACTCAGTGAGAATGTTCTAAAGCTAGATGGCCTTAGTAGCAACATTAATTTCTCCTCGATACTCAGCCTTTGTAGATGAAAGAGCAATAGAAGACTGCTTCTTGCTCGACCAATAAACTAGACTAGAACTAAGGGAGAAGCAATACCCTAAAGTAGACTTGTGATCTTGAGAACTTCCTGCCCAATCTGAATCTATGTGTCCCACCAAGGAAAAATCCATGCTTGCGACATAATGAATCCCATAATTGTGAGTACCCTTGATTTAGTGAAGAATCCACTTAGTTGCTTTCCAATGTAGCTCATGTGGCTCCGGCATGAATCGAGAGACCATTCCTATTGCATATGAAATATCGGGCCTCGTATGAGTCAGATAGATGGGACTACAAACAAGTTGTCAATACAAAGTGCCATCAACCAAGGGTGAAGAACACTTAGCCTCAAGTTTGACCCCTAATAAAAATGGAGTTGGAGCAGGCTTACAATCATCCATGTGAAACCTCTAGATCATGTCAAGTGCATACTTAGAATGTGCAAGAGTGATACCTGAGGAAGACTGAGTGATCTCAATCCCCAAGAAGTAGATCAACAAGCCAAAGTTTGACATTGAAAACTGATCATGAAGAGCGGTTTTCATTGCTCGAATGGTTGATGAGTGACTCCCTATGATCAACAAGTCATCAACATATAGAACAAAGAAGTTGTGAGTATAATCCTACTATAATATGTAGACATTAGGATTATAATGGAATTGAGTAAACCCAACTTTCAAAAGGAAGGAGTCCATCTTGGCATACCAAGCCCGAGGGGCCTTTTTGAGGCCATAGAGAGACTTCCGAAGATGACATACAAGTGAAGAATCCTGAACAAACCCTTGTGGTTACTCCATATATATCTCCTCCTGAAGATCACCGTGAAGAAAAACACTCTTCACATCCATCTGGTGAAAATTCCATCTATGTGTCACAACTATGGCAAGAACAAGTTAGATGGAATTCATTTTGGTGACTAGTGCAAAAGTCTCAGAGTAGTCAATCCTTGGAACTTGGGAGAATCCTTTGACAACCAAGTGAGCCTTATGCTTGTCAACGACCCATTTTTCTGCATATTTGTTTTGATAGATCCACTTGCATCAAACAAGTTTCATTCCCTTAGGAAGTGGGACAAGATCCCAAGTGTGGTTCTTCTCCAAGGAACTGAACTCTTCTTGCATGGTTGCATCCTGCTCAGGCTCACCAGAAGCTTCCCAAAAATTCTATGGATCGAAAGCTGAAGCAAGAAAGGCATGTGGAGCATCCTGAAACTATGACCTTGTTCTCCTATGATCTAATGGATACCCTACCCAATCACCTACTGATTGCAAAGTTTGACAAGCCCAAAGAGGCCCTATGGCTGGAGAAGGAGGAGAATCATCATCCTACAAAGATGAACTGTGTGCATCTTCATGATCACTATCATCATCTGAAGTGGAGGAAGAAGACTCCTCATCATGATCTGAATTATTATGAACTTTTGAAGAACTATCATCAAGATACAAGGACTCCAAGTTGATGGTGGTAGGATAAGTGTTGAGAGAAGGACTAGAAGTACTCTCCTCAAATTGAACACTCCTCTCAATGAATCTATTGGGTCTCAAAAATGCTGGTTGAATGTACCACAAGAGGTTGCCACACTCTCACTACGATTTTGGTCAACTGACAAGGCCAACCAATATGGTTGAACCCTCTACTCTTAAGGCTCTGTCAAACATAGGTGGGTGCACCTATATATGTAACACATATTTTGAATTATGTTTCCTACTTGACTTAACTATCCACAAGTGGAAATTTAACAGTGGAAAGATATGATCCTATTTTGGTATAAATTGTATATGCAATATCAAGGTATATGAATTAATATGTTTAATTAAGAAATGTCAAAATGTAATGAAAATAAGGGAGACTAGTGCCTTATTGGGTAACAGAGTCAAATGAAAGCCTTTTATGAATGGTTTCTATCTAGCAAGTCCTCTAATTGTTCGGCATATCACTATGAGTTTATTACTGGTATAAACATGCAAGAATGTAATTGATAAACCCTACTGAGGTAGAATATCAAATCTGTCTATCTGATTCTTGTTACTGATCCAAATGAGTTTCCCAGATTACTGTAATTGATTCAAAGGAATTTTAATTCTTTTTTAAAGAATCCAATAAACCAAATCACACAGAAACAACAAATATGTACTGATAAATCAAATATATACTTCATACTTCAATTTAAAAAATCAAGAAACATCAGATTGGAGATAATCAAATAAACGCAAGAAACCAACAAACAATTGATGCCAGGATGAAATCACCAAATTAACTGTCTTTCATTATCTTCTTCAAAATTTATACATGCAACATAATCTCCTTGAATATCATTATGAAAATATAATGCTTACATCGATTTGTCCTATTCTAATTCTATATTCTACCCCTTTTCTATTTATCCAATAACGGATATTTATACATCAGTTTGCAAAAGGACGTGCCTTTTCAAAAGTCTAAAGCATAAAAAGTTTTAACGAATTCTCCATTTAACTAATTCTTGTTAAGCCACAAATGGACTGCAAACATATGCTCGTATAATCCTGGCGCTCATGAGTGCCAGCATCCCCCAATGCATCATGGATCACAATCTCCATCATTATCATTCTCTCATTCTGCTCACATGCTTCATCCAATGTTACGTCCTCCATAGTGGCTGCTTTCAACATCTCTTGGAGTATTGTTTCGCACTCACTTTCCACGTAATTGCTTCTTTCATTTTTCCTTCATCATCATATAACTTGGTCAATCTAACTTCGGCAACCTCTATCAAGCCCTGCATATCTCCTTGCAACTCTTCATAGAAATCCTTGGGTTTGTCCATGATACAGTTGGCATTCTCAATCTCTTTATTACTAGGAGTGTCCTTCTGCTCCAATTCCTCAAGTTTTTCCTGAATTCTGCTATCCACTCTCCTATGTTCCTTTATGGCATCCACAAATTGTGAATGTTTTCCCCAGAGCCTATTTAACCAATTGGTTAGGATGACCTGTCTTCTTTCGATTATTGCAGCAAGTGTATCTATTTTCCCTTGAGAATATGCAGTTGATCCTTCCCAATGATCCCTTTTCTTTAAACTCTCACCTTGGGTGAGCATCCTTTTTGGCTCTATTACAGCACCTACCAAGTCTTTTAAGTGTTCATTTTCTCTCAACATCCTCTCATTACCAGTTTTATACATCTCCCTTTCCCTTATCAATGCTTGGATTTGAGCTTTATTTAACTTGGCTATGTTTATCCCAATATTAGCAGTTGCTACAGGGTCAACTTCCCCAGCCTTCAGGGTCATGAGATGTCCAAATGCCTTTTCAGTATGAATAATAATTGACCTTTTGTGAGGAGGATATAAGGCCCAAATCATCAATGCCTCATCATCAGGGTTGTATCTTGATCTTGTGTATACCTCCGTCACTTTTTCTATACTTAGCTTGTGGGTGGCATTGCTATCTTTCAAGAAAATATCAAAAACTGATGAAGAGTTCATATCCAAACCTGGAAAAATCATGACACCTGCCCTTTCTAGCAGCTCCCTTCCCTTTTTAGGGGTCATGTTAATCATTTCCTTATCTACTTCATCTTTTAAGCTTTTCAATAGTTGATCCTCATTTCTTGGAGTAACATTGTCAACCTTCCCTCTTATCTCTTTTCCTTTTTTCTTATATAAAAATGTCTTAAACTCCAAGGTCCTTATAAATTCATCATCTGATATGAAAGACCTATAGTCTTCATGTCTTGTATCTACATCCATGGTTTCCTCAACATCATTTTCCCTGGAAACATATTTATAGTACTGAGTGTTCATTCTTGAAATTTTCTGAGATGAGCTTTGTGGCCTGTCTGTTTCTGATATCCCTTTAATGGAAGATAACAATTCAACATCCATCAACTCCTGATTATGTTTTTCAATCACAATTTCAGCCTCCTCTGCCTCCAGGTTTCTGATTATGTCATCAGATTTATAGGGCACATGATGGTACCCTTCAAAATTTATTTTTTGTTTGGTAGAGTGAATATACCCTTCCAGATCAAAGTTCTTTCTAACTGGTGCTCTTCTCATGTTATACTACAACAATTTATCCAAAATCAAATCATAGCCTTCCTTGGCTAATACAGTGAAATCACTAAAACACAATGTGTTGGGCATAAAGGCCTGTTTCCCATATGAACTTAAGTTCATAACACTGGAGTAATCCATTTGCCTAACAATTTCTAGGTATGCAATTCTATCCGGGACAGTTCTAGGCAGAATGAAAGGTGCGTCTTCAAAGCCATAAACCTTAATCATTGTGGCATTTTCTAAACAGTACCAATCCCCCTAGTTATGGTTAATTGGTCCATTGTAATCTCTAGGCCTAAGAAACCTTTTCACTTCTTCGGATAAAGAAAAATCACAAGGATGGTTGAAAAATCTATACAAGGGTTTCACAAAAAATTCTTCAAAATATAAGAAATTTGAATTGCCAAACCTGTTGTCCCAAACAAGAGTCCATAATTGAATAGGCAATGGCCTACCTTCCTTGTCAAATTGTGAAATCATCAGCTCTTGGGGCCATAAACCCAACTCTTGTTCGAAGTACAACACTAAATGCATTAGTAGTGAATAATTTCTGAGATGGAGAACAAAAGCGCCACTTTTTATCTTCATCAAAATCGTATCCAACTCCTTAAAAATGTGTGTAGCATAGTCAAATGATATTGAATTATGATACTGAGTGTCTGCAGCAATTACCATGGGCACAACTGCCATATGCTCAGGTACCTCCATCCCCAATACCTGTCCCACCGAGTAGTAAGTGTATTTGAGGTAATGTTCGAAAATGTCGACATGATAGGGTGGCCCCTCATTGTCTTCCATGGGAATAGGCTTGCCATGATACCTAATTCTGTGCAGAGGCAACCTCCACCCTTTATAGATGGTGTCCATCCTTCTGAACTCACTGTCGAGCTCTTCGCTTACTATTTTCTCATTGCATATTCCTTCCATCCTGAAAACCTCAACAATTACGTTCTCAGATATATGTATCAACAGGTTCCCTAACAAATCACATATAGCTTTGCCTTTCGGGTCATAATGTCCAGCTAGCATCTTTATCAGTTCAACATCAACAAAAATGTTAGGGCACACCAATTTCCCTAAATTAAGCCTCCATGGATTGCATACCGGCTCAAAGTGATTTCTCCTATGATAGTGGAAAAGGAATAACTCATAGCCCCTAATCGGAGTCCAAACATCCCTTATAAATTTGCATTTGTCATCCAATTTGTCAACTTCCACTTTGAGCTGTGCAGAATGCCTATCTCTAGGTCCAGAACCAAGTAACTGATCTATGAGGTCTTGATTAAGCTTCCTTTCAGTACCTTCTTTTTTGTAATTCAGTGTTTTGCCTTTTTGCTTTTGGTTGGCTACCCTCCCTGGGTTTTCTTCCTTTTAGTTTCCCTGAAACAACGCCCTCCATAATTCAAAATTTGACACATTTTGAAGATAAACTTACTGTAACTTTTTTGCAGACTCAAGCCAGGTAAATGCCTTAATTGCTCTGCTGGTTCGTTTGCTTTCTTTCGCTTTGAATTTTGCGAGGCAATGATTTCAATTGATCATACCCTGATATACAAAATCTCCTACGCTTCGTGGCACCATTAATTGTCTTTACTGAGATATGAATGATGTAGGTTTTTTCGAAATTCTCGTTGCACATCAGGGCTCATATCGGTGAGATATTTCAAATCTTTGGCTGATCCACCTGTTCAACGTTCACCCATCTACCAAGATGTTCTGTAGTTTCCTCGACTTTACAAGTGTCCTCGATAGTTTCTCTTCTTTCGCTCTTTATATCACTACTACTTTCACTGAAACAACTATTGCTCAGACTCAATGAATCAGGCCAACAGTTATTTGTCTTGCTCCGAAAATACTTTGTCTCACCGAGATGTTTCCTTTATTTACTTATGTCACTGAGACTAAACAATTTGTTCTGCCAACAAAATAATATTCGATGTGATGTCTCTTAGATCTCCCTGCGATGACATATCTCTCCGATACGCCTTCTTTTCGGTAAGACAACGCGCATCGTCTCCCCGACATCTTTTATCTTGTAAACTTTAGTTTTCGTCGGTGTAACCTGAGGGGTCGGTAAGACCTTCTGAACTCTCCCTGGCATCATTTGTCTCACCGAGATGTTCTTCTTTTGCTTTATCGGCAAGACCAATAGCGCTTCAAGTGATGTTTCAAAATTTCTCTCCGATGACCAAAGTCTCCCTAATAGGCTTCACTTTTCTCCAATCGGTCCAAGGTAACTTAGTTCGATATGATCTTACACCGTCATGCCAATACCTTTTGTCTTGCCGATAAGTATTATAGACCCGCATTCTCCTAGTGTACAATTTTATCGGTATGACCCATCTGATGTCTCGCTGATATATTGAAGATATGTACATTATCATTGATGAGACCTGCATCAACTTATGCCGATATTTTCTTATGTCAATGTTTCAATGCCAAATGAAATTTAGGGGGTTTTATGACAAAATTTAAACCGGATTTTGTAAAAAGATGCTATGTGAGGATTTTTTTGTCTGTATTATGAAGCTTTTTTGGGAGGCTAATAATCATGAAGGGTGAATAAAATGGCCAAAACTTCACAGTTCCAACAGTGGCTCCGTCTGGGGATGAATGATTGTGAGATCATTATAAGGATCCAAATTTCTGGGTGAGTAGACCAAACATTATGGATAAGAGCAAGTGGGGATGAAAGATGATCCTAAATTACTGTACATGGAAAAAAAATCAAATAAGGATTTCCAGGATTGTCCATGTACTAGAAATTTCCTGTATCCTTTACTTCCTATACTACTGTGCATGGAAAGTTTTATGAGAAAATTTTCAAAATTTGTCCATGCACTGGCAACCTCTGATCCTCCGTGACCTTTTAAGAGAATTTTTTTCTTAGAAATTTTCCATGTATAGGCAACTCCTATTCTTCACCACTCATATTTTGTAAATAGTATTAATCCTCTCTTTGCTTGCCAATAATAACAAAAGGTCCTAACCGCAATGCCTCAAATTTTCCATGTTTTCCCTTCTCTCGGCACCTAGCATTCCACATCAATACTAGATCATCCTTTTCAAATTTTCTATTTTTTGATTTTTTGTTGAACAAATATTTCATTTGTGCTTGCAGTTTCATGTTCCGATTTTGAGATATTCTCCTTATTTCATCAAGTTCTACAAGTTGTTCCATTCTCTCCTCCATTGGTTCAGGAATATCTATATCCTCTTGAAGGATAAATTTGTATACTGGCAATAAATTTTGCAGAGGCATCCTAGCTTGTGTTCCATAGACTAATTCATATGGGGACTTCCCAATTTCCTTTTTGATGGTAATTCTATTTGCCCATACAACCAATCTTAACTTTTAATCCCAAGCTTTTTTGTTGTTACCGAGCATCCTTTTTATAATTTTTAAAAGACTTTTGTTGATAGATTTTGGCTGACCATTAGCTTGTGGATGATATGGGGCATAATAAGAAACATTGATACCATATGTCTTGCAAAAATCTTTGAACTCATCGGACCTAAAACACATGCCATTATCTGTAATCACTCTCAATGGTGTACCGAATCTAGTAATAATGTTATCCATTAGAAAGTTGATCACAACTTTACTTGTTGCTTGCTTGGTTGGGATTGCCTCCACCCATTTGGTGAAGTAATCAGTGGTCACTAGTATCCACCTATGTCCTCTACTTGAATTCTCTTGTATTTCTCCAATGAAATCAATCTACCATTGGTGAAAAGGGGCTTCAACTTGCATAGGTCTGAGTGGTAGAGCTCCCTCATACTTCATTTTCTGTGAGGAATTTTGGCATTCCTTGCACTTCCTGACATATGAAAATGAATCATCAAAGACTTTTGGCCAGTAATAACTTGCCCTAAGGATTTTATGTGCAGTTGTCTTTGCTGAATAATTTCCTCCACAGACTCCTTCATGCATTTCTTTCAGAACATGATCAGCCTGTGATTCATCCAAACATAAGATCAACATTCCATCTCTGTTTCTCCAGAATAGATCTTCTTCTATAAATACATATTTTGGAGCCTGAAGTTTTAAATTTCTTTTTTGCTTATCACTGATTCCTTCTGGGAATTTTTTGTTTCTAAGGTAATGCATGATGCCTGTGTACCAGGGTGTATGTTCAATACTTTCAATTGCATTTCCTTCTCCTTGTACATTGCAGATTTGGTTTGCCTCGATGTTTGTTTCTGCCATCAATTTGGCCAATCCTTGGCCTCTTATCAATTTAGTAATTTGTATTTCCATATCAAATTCCTAAATTTTGTTAATCCACTTGCACCTTTTCCCTGTCATTTCTGATTATGTCAAGATGTCTTTGACTACTGCGTGAGGGACATATGCGATTACTTTGGCTCCAACAAGATACGGCCTGAAAGATTTTGTGGCCTTTACTAGTGCAAAGGCATTTTTTTCCATTATGTCAAACTTCAATTCTAATCCTTGTAAAGATTTACTAAAGAAATATACGGGTTGCTCATGACCATCCTCATTTTTTTGTAACATGACAGCAACTATTGTATGTAGGGAAGCAAATGAAAATATCTGAAAAGGTTTCATGAAATCAGGAGACTTGAGGACAGGGGCTTCTTTAATGGCTCTTTTAATGGATACAAAGGCTTCGAATGCTTATGATGTCCATTCAATCTTTTGTCCTTTCTTTAACATTTTTGATATGAGTTTGACAAAATCAGCAAAGTTAGATACAAAACTCCTAACAAAATTAATCTGTCCAAAGAATGACTAGATGGATTTCACATTTTTAGGGATAGGAACTTTATCTATAGCCTCAAATCTCTCAGGATCTATCCTAACTCCCTCTTTTGATACAATGTGTCCTAGGAGCTTCTCGTCTGTAATAGGAAAATAACACTTCTTAGGGTTCAAACTGATGCCATATTCTAAAGCTTTAATGAATATTTTTTCAAGGTGCCCTATATGATCTTCAACCCTTTTTGAGTAAGCCGTGAGGTCATCTTGATACACCACCATTATAGCATTGATTAAATCAGCAAATGCTAAGTCCATACCCCTTTGAAATGTTGCTCCTACATTAGTGAGACCAAAAGGAATTCTCACATATACATATGTTCCCCATGGGGTTGTGAAAGCTGTTTTATACTGATCACATTCCTTGACCTTAACCTAGTTATAATGAAAAAAACCATCCATCATAGACAACAACTCACATCCAGTTACCTTATGCAAAATGGCTTCCATGTTAGGTAGTGTGGATTTATCTTTAAGAGATGCTACATTTAAATTTCTGAAATCTACACACAACCTTATATCTCCATTTTTCTTTCCAACAAGAACAAGTTTTGATACCCATGTTGAGTGCCTCACAGGTTTGATAATACCTCCATCTTTGAGCTTGGTCAATTCTTCCTGCATTTTTGGTTCCAGAGTGGGGTTAATGGGCCTTTGTTTTTGTCTAAATGGCTTTGCATCTGATTTTAATGGAATTTCATGCTGAAATAAATCCTCCCTATATGCCTTGAGGTCTTCATAAGACCATGCGAACATAGGTTTATATTTTCCTAACAATGAAATCAGCATTCTTTGGACAGTAGGGCTTATCTTTTTTCCAATGTATACCTTCCTTGGTGATAGTTCGGTCCCCAAGTTTATTTCTTCAATATCTTCCCCTCTGACTGGTGTTTGTTTCATAAGGGATTGATCACTTCCATCGTATACTCTATCCAAAGCTACCAACCCCTTGGGAAGTTTATTAGTTTTGAGTTGCAAGACCTTCTTTCCCAACACTGTCTCTTCTCCATTTATTTCTTCTACAAAGGCATTGAAATCAATTTCTTGAGCCTCGTACTGGTCTATACACTGAAGGAATTTCAAAAGGTCAGTGTCATCATTGAAAACCTGCCAACTATATACGTTGTCAGGTACTGCAGGTCTTGTTTTGAATTCCACTTGGGAAACTCCTGCTAATGTGATATCATCTTGTTTTAATGCTACATTTTCCAAGAAATCTGCCATTATGTTCTTGGATATGTCTACCCAATCAATGGAAAAAGCATCAAATAGTTTAATTGTATCCCATATTGTATTTCTGTATTGTTTTAGTCTTTTATTTTTTGCTACATATTTTGATCTGATCTGAGATACAACTAGTTCCGATTCTCCAAAAACTGTTAAGATTTTGATCTTGTGTTTAACAACTAAATTTAGACCAGTCAACAAAGCTTCATATTCTGCTACATTGTTTGTACATTCAAATTCTAACAAAAATGAATATTTATAAGTTGAACCATCAGGAGATATAAAAACTATACCAACTCCATTACCCTCTTGGCTGCAAGCTCCATCGAAATACATTTTCCATATTCCTTGTTGATTTTAAGAGATATTTTGATCAATTGGATCTTTGCTTTCCAACTCGGGCTGAGATAGTTCCACTCTAAAGCTTCCTAGATCAACATCACAAAAACAATTTAGTGGTTCTTGAGGAGCATATTCAACAATTTGATTCACTCTAGGTTGTCTATACAATTTTACCTCTTCCCCATTTACTCTTATGGTGGCATATGACAAGTCAAAATGTACATTGCCTCCTACTGCAGCAGTCCATTGTCTCTATAAAAGCATCCCAAACTGGGGTGGTGTGTCAATTACAGTTATGTCAAAAGTGTAAGAGGCTTGTGGGTAAGTTGCCAACCCGACTTCCACATTTTTCATGATTCCCACAACCAAGACAGGCCTGCTATCCATGGCGTAGCACTTACCTCCCTCCACATCTATCCATAAACCAAGCTGCTTCATTACCCCTACTGGAATGATATACATAGAAGCACCCGAGTCTATCATGCAATTTCTTACTAGTTTGCCGCTTATGAGTAAAGCAGTGAAAAATGGGTCAATTTGTGGTGTGTTCATTAGGCAGGCTTCTGGGATTTTTACCTCCTTCCTTTTATTATTTATCTCTGAGACCTCTTTGTTCCCAGGGCTTATATTTTGATTTCCATTAGAAATTAGTTGTATGGTACTCTCCCTATATTCTTTGATTTTCATCATTTCAATTAAGGGCACATACATTTTCAATTGAGATAGAACTTGTATAAAATCAAAAGATGTACCTTCAGCTTTGATTTCCCTTTTAGGTTCGGTGAATTCTCCTTTGTTCTCTTCCTTCTCCATCTTTGATGTTTGATCTGTCTTTTGTTTTTCAATGGGAGGTTTCTTGCTTTCCTCCTTAGAGGGCCCTTTCTATTCTCTACTGTTTGATGTTGATTATCAGTTCCTTTTGATGTCTCATCTGATGCCTTTTTATTTTTTATAAATATCCCCCTTGGGACACCCTCATCTTTATTCACTGTTCTATTTCTCAAATGATATTTTCTTCTAGCATCCTCCACTACTGCAATCATCAATCTTTTAATCTCCTATTCACTTGGTCTTCTTATATTAAATTTATTAGTTTGACTTGATGAAACATGGGGCTCCTGGTCACTTTCATTTCCCTCATGGTCAGAGAAAAGATGTTGCCCTGCCATGTGAACATTGTATTTTTGGTGATCCACATTGTATTCATATCCTTCCTCTTTTGAAGATGCATATTCCTGCTCTAAAGGGTTAAGAGTGTGGGAAGTTAGATATACATTCTAGTCTTCACTAGCATCATATTCTTGTGTATCTTCCTCTGGTATTGAATGAGCTATTACACAATGTTCGGGGGAATGTGGTGAATAAAAAACTGAACACTAGGGAATTTTATCTACTATGTATGCCCCTTTTCTTTTTAATGGATCGGGTGTCTCTTTATTTCTAGGTCTCTCATTCATTGGTTTCCCATCTTTCCAGTTGGTACTATAAGGCATGTCATGCAGCCTGGGTCTTTCATTTCTATATGTGTTCTCCTAGCTATTTGGGGGAACATATTGGGGAACCCTAGGGTTTTCCCTTTTAGAAAACATCCCCGCAACATTTCTATTATTCTCAATAGTTAAGGCTATCTTTTGGGCCTCAGCCAGATTTCTAGGACCTCTATTTCTTAATTCGTACCCCGTCTTGGGGTCAAAGGCCTTCAAATAGATACTTAAGGCAGCAGGGTCAACCAACTTGGATGCCTGAGGTATTTTATTGTGTAATTTAACAAACCTTTGGTTAAAATCAAAGCCTGACTCATTCTGATGTTTTTGAATTGTCACTAACTCATGTAATGCAAAGTTTGATGCACACTGATTTCCATATTGTTGAATAAATTGGTCATGAAATACTTGAGTGGAATGAATGGATGTTGTTGGTAGACTATTAAACCAGTCTTTGACATCCTCAACTAATGACATCATGAATAGTCTCATTTGTACATCCTCATACTGCATGTCTAAGTCCTGAATGACTGCATTAAAATTTCTCAGATTATCTTCAGTTGTAACTGCATTACTTCCTGTAAATTTAGGGACTAAGTTCCTCCAATTTTTTGTCTAGGGGGTAAGGATAGATTTGAAACCCGACAAGATCAAATTGTCTAATCATAGTTGTGCATTATGGGGGGGGATTTTGAAAATGCTGGGGTTGGTAGAGTGGGTTGTTGTTTGCCATATATTACGGGCCTTGTGGGCCTTGTGGGGGTACATACAGTTGATGAGGGGGTGGTTGAATATTTCGGTGTTGTGGTGGAGCATTAATGTTCCTATATTGGTTTCTAAGCTGATTTCGGTGGGCTTGAGGGGAACTTGGCAGCTTCATATTATTTCTTTTATGGGGGGGTGTGTATTTGGGTGATTTAGTTACTGATGTTTTGTTTTGAGCCTTGTGTAACTTCATCTTTCTCAATTCTTCCATTGCTTGAAGTTGTTGCTCATACTGTACCCTTAATATTTTTTCATTTTGCCTCATTTTTTCCCACTGTGTATCTTCTTCATCTTGTGCCGTAAATTCATGGTTTTCTTCGAATGTCTGATACTCAAGACCTCCCTCATAGAGTGTTTCTCTTTGTTCATCTTCATATTCTCTCCTTTTTCTAGCTTCAAATTTAGCTATGTGCTCATAAGCTTTCCCAAGGTCCTCTGGATGGGAAGGATTTCTCCTCCCTTCAGGAGTATGGAGCTCTTTAGATGGGATCTCTTCATTTGCAAGTGTATCATATGAATTGTGTGTTTCCAACAACATTGATGCTTTGTTTTTTGTTGCTGTGTCCAATTCGTTAAACACTTTCATGCTCTAATTATTTTTGTAATTTGAATTTCTTTTATTATCAGGACCCTCCCCCTCCTTGTACAAAGATCTCCTTCCTTGCATGTTGTGAGAGACTATGATGGTCTGAACTCTATGTTGATTCCTTTCTGATTTGTATCTTATTGTATCAGTTTCAATGTTTTTATTCATTCAGAGATGCCACCCACTTTTCCTAAAAGTGAGAAAATATTTTGTGGTTATCTTACCCAACGGAGTCGAATTATTTCAAATTTTAATTATGGTTTTGTTTAGTGACTCTATATGGAACAACTGTCTACTACCAGATAATTCTCTAGTTTTTTTCACCAGTAGAGTCACCAATTTGTTGGGTCTCAAAAATACTCGTTGAATGTACCACAAGAGGTTGCCACACTCTCACTATGATTTTTGTCAACTGACAAGGCCAACCGATATGGTTGAACCCTCTACTCTTAAGGCTCTATCAAACCTAGGCGGGTGCACCTATATATGTAACACATATTTTGAATTATGTTTCCTACTTGACCTAACTATCCACAAGTGGCAATTTATCAGTGGAAAGATATGATCCTATTTCAGTATAAATTGTATATGCAATATCAAGGTATATGAATTAATATGTTTAATTAAGAGATGTCAAAATGAAATGAATAAGACTAATGTAATGAAAATAAGGGAGACCAGTGCCTTATTGGGTAACAGAGTCAAATGAAAGCTTTTAATGAATGGTTTCTATCTAGCAAGTCCTCTAATTGTTTGGCATATGACTATGAGTTATAACTGGTATAAACATGCAAGAATGTAATTGATAAACCCTACTTGAGGCAGAATATCAAATCTGTCTATTTGATTCTTCTTACTGATCCAAATGAGTTTCCCAGATTACTGTAATTGATTCAAAGGAATTTTAATTCTTTTTTAAAGAATCCAATAAACCAAATCACACAGAAACAACAAAGGTGTAGTGATAAATCAAATATATACTTCATACTTCAATTTAAAAAATCAAGAAACATCAGATTGGAGACAATCAAATAAATGCAAGAAACCAACAAACAATTGATCCCAGGATGAAATCACCAATTTAAATGTCTTTCATTATCTTCTTCAAAATTTATACATGCAACATAATCTCCTTGAATATCATTATGAAAATATAATGTTTACAACGATTTGTCCTATTCTAATTCTATATTCTACCCCTTTTCTATTTATCCAATAACGGATATTTATACATTAGTTTGGAAAAGGATGTGCCTTTTCAAAAGTCTAAACCACAAATTTTTTTAACAAATTCTCCATTTAACTAATTCTTGTTAAGCCACAAATGGACTGCAAACATATGCTCGTATAATCCTGGCACTCATGAGTTTCAGCATCCCCCAATGCATCGTGAATCACAATCTCCATCATTATCATTGTCTCATTCTGCTCACATGCTTCATCTAACGTTACGTCCTCCATAGTGGTTGCTTTCAACATCTCTTGGAGTATTATTTCACACTCACTTTTCCATGTAATTGCTTCTTTCATTTTTCCTTCATCATCATATAACTTGGTCAATCTATCTTTGGCAGCCTCTATCAATCCCTTCATATCTCCTTGCAACTCTTCATAGAAATCCCTTTGTCTTTCCATGATACAGTTGGCATTCTCAATCTCTTCATTACTAGGAGTGTCCTGCTCCAATTCCTGAAATTTTTCCTGAATTCTGCTGTCCACTCTCCTGTGTTCCTTTATGGCATCCACAAATTGTGAATGTTTTCCCCAGAGCCTATTTAACCAAGTGGCTAGGATGACCTGTCTTCTTTTGATTATTGCAGCAAGTGCATCTGTTTTTCTTTGAGAATATGCAGTTGATCCTTCCCAATGATCCATTTTCTGTGAACTCTCACCTTGGGTGAGCATCCTTGTTGGCTCTGTTACAACACCTACCAAGTCTTTTAAGCGTTCATTTTCTCTCAACATCCTCTCATTACCAATTTTTTACATCTCCCTTTCCCTTATCAATGCTTGGATTTGAGCTTTATTTAACTTGGCTATGTTTATCCCAATATCAGCAGTTGCTACAGGGTCAACTTCCCTAGCCTTCAGGGTCATGAGATGTCCAAATGCCTTTTCAGTATCAATAATAATTGACCTTTTGTGAGGAGGATATAAGGCCCAAATCATCAATGTCTCATCATCAGGGTTGTATCTTGATCCTGTGTATACCTCCGTCACTTTTTCTATACTTAGCTTGTGGGTGGCATTGCTATCTTTCAAGAAACTATCAAAAACTGATGAAGAGTTCATATCCAAACCTGGAAAAATCATGAAACCTGCCCTTTCTAGCAACTCCCTTCCCTTTTTAGGGGTCATGTTAATCATTTCCTTATCTACTTCATCTTTTAAGCTTCTCAACAGTTGATCCTCATTTCTTGGAGTAACATTGTCAACCTTCCCTCTTATCTCTTTTCCTTTTTTCTTATATAAAATTATCTTAAACTCCAAGGTCCTTATAAATTCATCATCTGATATGGAAGACCTATAGTCTTCATGTCTTGTATCTACATCCATGGTTTCCTTAACATCATTTTCCCTGGCAACATATGTATAGTCCTGAGTCTTCATTGTTGAAATTTTCTGAGATGAGCTTTGTGGCCTGTCTGTTTCTGATATCCCTTTAATGGAAGATAACAATTCAACATCCATCAACTCTTGATTATGTTTTCCAATGACAATTTCAGCCTCCTCTGCCTTCAGGTTTCTGATTATGTCATCATCTTTATAGGGCACATGATGGTACCCTTCAAAATTTATTTTTTATTTGTTAGAGTGAATATACCCTTTCGGATCAAAGTTCTTTCTAACTGGTACTCTTCTCATGTTATAGTGCAACAATTTATCCAAAATCAAATCATAGCCTTCCTTGACTAATACAGTGGAATCATTAAAACACAATGTGCTAGGCATAAAGGCATGTTTCCAATATGAACTTAAGTTCATAACACTGGAGTAATCCATTTGCATAACAATTTCTAGGTATGCAATTCTATCCGAGACAGTTCTAGGCAGAATGAAAGGTGCCTCTTCAAAGCCATAAACCCTAATCATTGTGGAATTTTATAAATAGTACCAAGCCCCCCACTTATGGTTAATTGGTCCATTTTAATCTCTAGGCCTAAGAAACCTTTTCACTTCTTTGCATAAAGAAAAATCACAAGGATGGTTGAAAAATCTATACAAGGGTTCTCAAAAAAATCTTGAAAATGCAGGAAATTTGAATTGGAAAACTTGTTGTCCCAAACAACAGTCCATAATTGAACAGGTAATGGCCTACCTTCCTTGTCAAATTGTGAAATCCTCAGCTCCTGGGGCCATAAACCCAACTCTTGTCCAAAGTACAACACTAAATGCATCAGTAGTGAATAATTTATGAGATGGAGAACAAAAGCGTCACTTTTTATCACCATCAAAACCATATCCAACTCCTTAAAAATGTGTGCAACATAGTCAAATGATCTTGAATTATGATACTGAGTATCTGTAGCAATTATCATGGGCACAACTACCATATGCTCAGGTACCTCCATCGCCAATACCTATCCCACCGAGTAGTAAGTTTATTTCAGATAATGTTCAAAAAGGTCGACATGATACGGTGGCCCCTCATTGTCTTCCATGGGAATAGGCTTGCCATGACACCTAATTCTGTGCAGAGGCAACCTCCACCCTTTATAGATGGTGTCCATCCTTCTGAACTCATTGTCGAGCTCTTCGCTTACTATTTTCTCACTGCATATTCCTTCCATCCTAAAAACCTCAGCAATTGTGTTTTCAGATATATGTATCAACGGGTTCCCTGAAAAATCACATATAGCTTTGCCTTTCGGGTCATAATGTCCAGCTAGCATCTTTATTAGTTCAACATCGACAAAAACGTTAGGGCACACCAATTTCCCTAAATTAAGCCTCTATGGATTGTATACCACCTCAGAGTGATTTCTCTTGTGATAGTAGAAAAGGAATAACTCATAGCCACTAATTGGAGTCCAAACATCCCTTATAAATTTGCATTTGTCATCCAATTTGTCAACTTCCACTTTGAGCTATGTAGAATGCCTAGCTCTAGGTCCAGAACTAGGTAACTAATCTATGAGGTCCTGATTAAGCTTCCTTTCAGTACCTTTTGTTTGTAATTCAGTCTTCTACCTTTTTTCTTTTGATTGGCTACCCTCCCCGGGTTTTCTTCCTTTTAGTTTCCCTGAAACAACGCCCTCCATAATTCAAAATTTGACACGTTCTGAAGATAAACTTACTTGAAATTTTTTGCATACTCAAGCCAGGTAAATGCCTTAATTGCTCTGCTGGTTCCTTTGCTTTCTTTTGCTTTGAATTCTACGATGCAATGATTTCAATTGATCATACCCTGATATGCAAAATCTCCTACGCTTCATGGCGCCATTAATTGTCTTTACTGAGATATGAATGCTACAGGTTTTTTTGAAATTCTCACTGTCACATCAGGGCTCATATCGGTGAGATATTTCAAATCTTTGGCTAATCCACCTGTTCAACATTCACCCATCCGCCAAGACGTCCTATAGTTTCCCCGAATTTATAAGTCTCCCCGATAGTTTCTCCTCTTTTTCTCTTTATATCACCACTACTTTCACCGAAACAACTATCACTCAGACTCAATGAATCGGGCCAACAGTTCTTTGTCTTACTCTGAAAATACTTTGTCTCACCAAAATGTTTGCTTTATTTACTTATGTCACTGAGACTAAACAATTTTTTCTACCGACAAAATAATATTCGATGTGATGTCTCTTAGATCTCCCCACGATGACATGTCTCTTTGATACGCCTTATTTTCGGTAAGACAATGCGCATCGTCTCCCCGACATCTTTTATCTTGGTAAACTTCAATTTTCATCGGTGTAACCCGAAGGGTCGGTAAGACCTTCTGAACTCTCCCCGACATCATTTGTCTCACCGAGATGTTCTTCTTTTTCTTTATCGGCAAGACCAATAGCGCTTCGGGCGATGCTTCAAAATTTCTTTCCGATGAAAAAAGTCTCCTCGATAGGCTTCACTTTTCTCGAATTGGCTCAAGGTAACTTAACTCGATATGATCTTACACCGTCATGCCGATACCTTTTGTCTTGCCGATAAGTACTATAGACTCGCATTCTCCTAGTGTACAATTTTATCAGTATGACCCATTTGATTTCTTGCCGATATATTGAAGATATGTACATTATCATCGATGTGACTTGCATCAACTTATGCCGATATTTTCTTATTGCAATGTTTCAATGCCAAATGAAATTTAGGGGGTTTTATGACAAAATTTAAACTGGATTTTGTAAAAAGATGCTATGTGAGGATTTTTCTGTCTATATTATGAAGCTTTTTTGGGAGGCTAATAATCGTGAAGGGTGAATAAAATGGCCAAAATTTGACAGTTCCAACAGAATCTCCAACGCCGCAAAGATAGCGAAAATCAGAGATCGTGGCAAAAAGTTATGAGCTCAAAGTTGATAAATTAACGTCTGAATTCAAATAGAAATAAATATAGATAAACAAAAAGATACTGGAAAATAAACTGTACCATAGGATAGTGCTCGGAACTAGCTTTACGACGATATATCCTTTGCCCAATTTTGATATCGTATGCCCAAGTTATGCCAAAAAGAAAAAAACTACTCCTTTAGGGCAAACTGGGGTTAGGAGGGGCCAAAGAGGGCCATACAACTGTTGAGGTCAGCAATTCCTGAGCTTAAAATTGACGGCCATTTGGTCGTCACTGCAAAAAATTGGCTCCGCTACAAAAAATATTTGGCCCCTGGTCACCCATGTGATTGATGCGGGGGCTGAAGTCGACCAGGGGTCGGGCGCAGAGCTCCAGGTATCCCATAGGACCGCGACGACAGTGGAGGAGCCTGTAGGGGATGGTGGAGGGCCCCCAGTCCTGCATGTGACCGAGGCGGAGCTTGAGCGAGCCCGTGAGGGCTGGGCACGGAGCCGGTGACGCTGCATGGTGGAGCCACTAGTGGCGGTGGTAGACTGCTAGCAGCTTGGTGGCGGGAGCCTTCAAAACTGGGAGCACCGGTCTAAAAACCAAAAAACCCTTTTTTTATCATTTATTTTGATTTTTGTGCCTTGTAACGCGTGCTGGGGAGATCATACGACCTCCTTGGTAAAATTGTTTTTGCCTCAGAAACCAACTTCTCAGAAATCGACCAAACAATAGGCATTCTTAGGGTTTTTGGCCACTGCAAACACGATGGTGACCTCCATTTGAGCCCAAAATGCTCTGAAAAATTGGCTACCCCCAGATCTTGCAAAAAAGATGCCTATGGAAACCCTTGCACTTGAAACTCTTTGAAAGGCCATATCTTCAAAAGATGAACAGGCAGCCGTAGGTCTGGAGCTCTGATACCATGTAGAAGTTGAGAGATCCAACTTCACAGACCCCAAAGATCACCTGCATGCAAATAACCTATCACAAAAGAAGACATTGGAGACAAAAAGGAAAGGGGGCTCTGAAAGCTTAAAATAGTATTAATCAGAGAGAAAATAAAATACAATGATCAATCCTTATGAAGGGAGATTGTGCAACATTAAAAGTAACGCTAATAGGTAGAGATTTAATAATTAATATAATTATTAAATGTCACAATATGCAAACTAAAGTGAAATCTTAAGAGAGGAATAAAGGTAACTTAATTAACATAATTAAGTTAAAACCTTTACTCTAACAAATATGGGTACTGTTGTTTGATCCATGATGAAGAAATGCAGAAAAGAGATGCTGAAAAGAAGAGAACATACACAAGACAACCCCCTCTTTTAACTCAAAGAAGGAACCCCCCAAGAAAATATGATTTGGCAATTTATAATTAGTGCATTTACAACTTCCACTAGCAATAATACTTAGTGGTCTTGATCTTAATGCTTTACAAAATTCTCACACATTGGTTGTATGTTGAAAATATAAAATTGGAGTTAATATGAGTGAAACTAACAACACCACTACGATCAACTCAAAAAATCATGCATTTTCAAAAAATGAATCACCTCAATCCGAGATTGTATGAGAAAGTTATGAGTCTCTAAAGTTCCCAAAATGAGAACTGTCCAGTGTCATAGGTGAGAATATGCAATTTCTAAAAAATAACTGCATCAAAACCAAAAAATGTCTACACTAGTGCAAAGAGCACGAGAAAATAACCCAAATAAAAAAATGCTTGAGAAAGGATGCCATTATGAGTGAGAATGAAGCATTTGAAAACTACCTTCAAATATGCAATTGTCAATGGAGAGGGGGTCTGCTGAAACATTGACATTCAATTTGTACAAAATATATAACCTGCATGCAAAAGCTAGGAATGACCCATATTGTTTTTTGTTGCTGTAAGCAAAACCTAGATAGAAGATTTTCTCTAAATTGTATAGAAAATGTAAATCTAGTGTAAAATAATGCTCTCAGAATAAAAAATGACCCCAAAAATGAAAAATGACCTATAAAGGCTTAATCCACTACCTAAGTCAAGAAAAGGCATGCTAAAACCTACAATTTTAACAATATCTTCATAAATCCTTTCAGATTCTTCAAATCGTTCAAAAACATAAGAGAAGAGCATACGCGATTTTGAAGAAAATTGCAACAAAGCTTATTAGCCCCCCCAAAAACTCTCAAATAAGGAAACTACAATCTATATTGCACTAGAACTGCTTTGATACCATGTTAGAATCTAAAAAGATGAATAACCTAGAAAACTAGTGCAAATAAATAGATATGAAATTGTGAAAGCAAATGTCATGAGATCAAAATAGCAACACAAACTTAGTCTCCATGAGAGTAATGCAAATGCTCTAGAAAAAAAATAGCATTATGATGATGCAAAACCAAAGACATATTTAGCTTGAGAAAATGAGATTAAAAAGGAAATTCCTTGGTTATATAGGCCAAGGAGAGAGATAGATGCAACCAAATTATGACAAGTGTTGGCATCCTATGAGGTATGACAACTAATTGCATTAAAGGCTCAACCACCTTATCCCTATGTAAAGTTAAGCTAGTGTGAAGAGGAATTTAGTGGAGAACTAGTTAAGAATGGACTAGTGAGATAAAGTACCTCTTTCACACTAACAAAGTGAGTATAAATAGACTAATACTCACATAATATAACCTAAGAAAGCTTAGTTAAAGTGTAGGAAAAACCTAGGAATATAGGAAAGTAAAAACCTACACTAACAAATAGTTGAACATTATATGAATGGTATTCTTATATCTCGCTTTGGATGTTGAATAGGTTAATGTTGGGCTTTCGATATCAACACCTGGTAGTGGAGGTGGTCATCAAACTTTCACTCAGGTAATACAAAGAACTTTTAATTTTAAAATAAAAACTTGTATTTCATAATATTGAATAATGTTTAATGACTTGAAGGTTCTACATAGTTTTTAAGTATGCTTTGTACTTTTTAATTAATTTCATTTCAAGTTTCTATGTACTTCATAATCTATGAATTTCTTTTGATCATGTTATTGGCCTATAAAATTATAGGCTAATGGTGTCAAATATTTTTCTACATTGTGGTTGGTGTTTTTAATAGATAATTTATTTTTATTTAAGTGGTTGAGTGAATAGCCAACTCTTTTAGGTTTTCTTAGTTCATTTCCAATCAACCCGTGATAAAAAAATTCACTTTAATTTCCAAGGGCTTCATCAAGTGGTTAGTGTTAATGTTGATAATGTTCAAGAATGTATTTGATTAGGAAAGGCTCCATGGTTTAGAATACCATTAAGAAGGGTGATTCACTTTTTAAAAGGGGCATCTTCTCAATCATCATTTCTAGCTATAGACCTCTTTATTGGATTAACTCTTGGGAGCTCCATCAATCAGACCTAACTTCCTACCTTCATATGCTCCCTTTGAATGAATTCTTTCTAAAAGCTATTTGGTTTAAAGATCGTAATTTTAAGAGTTTTTGATTGGTTAAAGAAATATTAGCTACTAGATGTCCTCAAGGAGGAAGTCATATCTCCTTTATATATTCAATTCTTGAGGCAATTATATTTGAATAATTTATTTCTCTCCTCGATCCATTCTAGCTCTAGGATTAAAGTATCTAGTGAGGTGAATAAAGAAAATAAATGTTCTCTTCAACCACTAGATTTTAAAAAAGTAATATTGATGGGTAAGTGCACAAAGATGGGGGACTAAAAAGGGGTCTTAAGTGGCCACTTTTTTTTAAAATCAAGAAAGATTGACCTTGGATGATAAGTTGAAGATAGTTACACTCAAATTTTTAAGATGCAACAAAAACAAGAGTCATAGTGCTTTGAATATACTTTCTAAACTATTTTAAAAAAATGGTAGAGATTAAGGGATTCAAAAAGGGGAGCCACACAAATTGGTCCCATTTTTTCAAGAAAACATAACATAGCGTCTGGTGTGGCCCCCCTAAAATTTTAAATTTCTTTCAGTATTTAAAAAGTTGCTTTGATGAGAAATTAGCTAACATCATTTAGTTTATCCTCAGTTTTTTGCTAATTTTTTAATGTGTGATTTATTACTAATTCTCAAAGTGGACACATCTTGAAAAACAAAAATTTGAGCATGCTCCCCCCCCAATTTTTTTTAAAAACTAATCAAAAAACATTTTTTTTGAATGTGTAGAATGTAGTCTAGTTTCTAAAAATGTAATTTATTTGAAATTTTGATTAACGGTTAAAAAATAAAATGAAAACTACCAAACATTGGTTTTTGAGAAAAAACGAATACACCAACAAAATAAATTAAAGATGAAAACCTTAACATACTCAAAATGTGAAAAAAATTACATGGTTAGATAGCTAAGAGAGAGCTCAAAATTACTTAGGTATTTTTTTTACTTGACCTTGAAACACATGCAAACATGATAGGGAGCATTCTCAAGATTATGTCAATTTTTTCACAATTTGTAAAAACATGTCTTTGGATGTTGGAAAGTCACTCCAAACCTTTGGATTGGAAGCCCAAGGAAAATCCAAGCCAAAGACTTGGAAATTTCTAAATCAAGAGAAAATGTGTGTGCATTATAAAATGCTCACGTTATTTGAATGCATTCACAAAATGTGTGTGCATTATAACATTCTCATGTTATTTGAATGCATTCATAAAATGTGAGTGTGTCATAACACACTTGCATTATGTGAATGCTTTCACAAAACATGAGAACATCATAACACACTCGTGTTTTTTGTTGCAATGATTTTTTTCTCTTTTTCTTTATTTCTATTTCTCTTTCTCCTTGTCATTTAGTGAAATTATTTATGAAATAAACATTTAAATTCATATGGACATTTTTTTTTAATACTTTAAGTTATATTTCATGTATATAGTTTTAGGATGTTTGAGAGTGGTTTCAGATCTCCAAGAGTTATCATGCAAATTTTAGTTTTTGGAAGATCTTATAATTTTTTAGACTTTGTCAAATTTTAGTAATTAGCATGTCAAATTTCAGTAATCAACAGGTCAAATTTTAGTAATCAATAAGTTGTATCATCTTTCTCTCTATCTCACTCATTCTTTATCCCTTGCGCTCTCTCTCTCTCTCACTATCTCCATCCATTTATCTAACTCTCTCCCTTGATCTCAATAACTACCTCTCTACTAATCCATCCTCTGTCTCTTTTTCTCTCTTTCTCTCTCTATTTCTCTCCCTCTCTATCTCTGAGATGGAGATGGAGGAAAACTCTAATCTTGACTTAAGATAGGATCATGGGGTGGGGTGGATGGCATAGTTTTCTCTTGGTTATGAGATGGAAGGGGATCATGACATGGATATGAAGGGATTATTTGGTCTTGAATTGGGTTAGAATCATGTGATGGAGTGGATGGAAGGGAAACATGAAAGGGAGATGGAGGGACACTTTGATATTTACATAGTGGAAGGGGATCATTGCATGGAATAAAAGTTATAATTTGATCTTGATGTGGAGGAAAGGGATAATTAGATGGGGTGGAAGGTGGAATTTTATTTTGATTTAGAGAGGGATCATGGGGTGGTATGGAAGGGATACTTTGCTCCTGATATGAAATGGGGTCATGTGGAGGTATGGAAGGGATGAATTGATCTTGATATGAAAGGGGTTCATTTTGGATTTCTTGATCAAAGACAAGTTTATCTTGGATGCCATGATCATCTAGAAGGATTTGTTGGATGGACTTAAGGATAGGACCATGAGATGAAATGGGATCACAAGGAGTACTTTGATCTTGACATAAAGGGGATCTATGATGTCATGGTTTGGATACACGAGGTCAAGTGAGTGACATGGTTGAATTTGTATAGGTGCTATGAAGGTGGAAAAACATGAAATAGATGAGGTGGAAGTGGGTGGAACTAGAAAACTAGGACTAACATTTTATGAAATAGGATTTTGCATGGCTTCTTGTATTCCTTTGAAGGTGACTTTTGGTGCTCCTTGGATGGTGTCTTTTGTATTGACAATGGGCTAACTAGGATGTGAAGTGCATGAGAGATGGTTATGGATGAGTGTTGGTAGAACATGGAAGAAATTTTGGTTTCCCTTTTCAATATAGGGAAAGGATGACATGAAGGCTTGAATGGTATTTAGGATCTCTTGGAATCTACTTAAGAGACACATGATCATGGATTTTATGTGATTGTTCAAGTAATTTGCAAAGAGAAATTTAACAAGATGTTGAGGTATGGGATGGAAGATGGAGGATATGTTAGGCTCATCTTTATCCATGTGGTGATGAAGGATGATGATAATGAAGTATGTGGATTAAGGATGATAATGAAATATGATGATTAAGGATAATGATGGATAAAGGGTGAAATTGGATTATGGAGGATGGTTATGGCAATGATTAGGACCTCAATTGGATTAGAAAAATTAATTAAACTTAGGGTCCTAAATGATGGATTAAGAATGGATGTGGATGATTAAGATACTTGGAATGATATGGATTAGGTGATTGGATATGATTAGGATAACATGGATGATTAGAAATATTAGGGAGATAATTAGGATTATTATGAATGATTAGGATGGGGTGATAAGGATGAATATGAATGATTAGGATGGGGTGCTTAGGATTAGAAGAGATGATTAGGATGAAATGATTAGGATGAAGGGGGGATGATTAGGATGAAAATGGATGATTATAATAATTAGGGGGATAATTAGGATGAGGAATTATGATAATTATGGAAGGGGATGATTAGGATGGAATGATTGAAAGGAGATAACTATGATGATTAGGGATGTAATGATTGAGATGGAAATAAATAATTAAGATAAGGTGAAGGATGAATAAGATTAGAAGAGATAATTAGGATGATTGTGAAAGGTTAGAATGATTATAGAAGTGATTAAAATTATTAAGAGGGATTAGGATGAGAAGGAATGATTATGATAGAATGATTAAGATGAGGAAAATTGATTAGGATGGAAAGGATTGGTTAGAATGAGGTGACCAAGATGAGATGATGGATGGTTATGCTGACTAGTATGGGATAATTGATTTGAATTGGATAACTAGGATAGGGTGCATGGATAATTGTAAGAAACCCCCCCCTCAGCGAAGGTGTAAAATCCTGGTGAATCTTTCCTTTTATTTGAAAAATTAGTAATTTTCCCTGGTGAATCTTATGCTCATTATTAAAAAAATTGTAAAATCTTGGCGAATCTTAATGAATAATTGGTAAAAAAAAATTCACAGTGGTGAATCCTAGTGAATAATCAATAAAACGATTATTTATAATGGTGATTCTCTCCTTTAAAAAATTGCATAGTTGGTCGACGTAGTTCCCCCATTTTTTAATATTGAAGTAGGGGCTCGGGGGTGGTAGCCACTGATGGGATCAAGGGGCAGCACCGCTTGCGAGGGTCAAGGGGGCAGAGCCCCCTTGTGCGGGTCGAGGGGGCAACGCCCCCTAATGGGGTCTGGGGACAACGACCCCGATGCGCTCCTATTGCGCTATAGGCGGGGTCAAGGGGTAGAGCCCCTTGCCACCAAGAATAAATTCACTATTGAAAATGCTTTGGAGCACACATAGATGAAGTGTTTTTAAAAAATATCACTTGAAAAGTAAGACTAAATGAAACTTGAATATTTTACCATCGATTAGCTTTTAAATCGGATGGTTGCAAGTTCATTTCGTGAGTGAATATCGGCGTGAGTGAACATCATCGATGGGAAACTTAGGGATGTCCCACCGATACAACAATGATGATGTATGTCATGAACTATTGGCAACAATGAATGGTGGAGATCAAACGAAGATTTGATCGGGTGTCTTTCTGGGAGCTTGGCACAAATATTGTAAATTCCCTTCATGATTCTCCGAAATTACACAAGTGGTGTACCTGTACCTTGGTGGACCCCAGGTGGAGTATGGAAGCCTTATCGACATGAGTTAACATCATCGGTGGGATGCTTAGGGATATCCCGTTGATACAATGATGATGATGTTTGTCATGAACTATTGGTAACAGTGAACGGTGAATATCAAATTTTGGGCCTCAACAACCTTTTTAAAAGGAACGTGCATATAAAGTCACAAAAGTGACTTGCCGCCATGCGATTAAAAATATAATTGATGGAAATAAATAAAAAACCTATTCAAGGCTAAAATATCCCTAAAATGTAAAGGTAAATTATTATTAGTGGCGATATTTCCCAAAAATTAGTTGTAGGAATATAAAATTAATGGCGAATATAATTAATATCTGTAATCACAGTATAAACTATTGGCGAATCAGTTCCAATGATGCATCATTTCAAAAATAATGCATTGGCGAATTAATCAAGATAAATTTATTTTTTTGTAAAAACCTGGTGATTCAACATCCTTTCTAACATGTATTATTCGCCATTTTTGGAGGCCCTGATTTCAAATATTCGCCACTAAAGTTTTCCCTGATAGGATGATTAGGATGGGGAATGGGGACTAGGATGATGAGAAATGATTATGATGACTAGGATGGGATGATTAGGTTAACTTGGATGACTAGGATAGGATGATTAGGATGGAGAATGAGAATAAGAATGAGAAGTTTGACTTGGAGATGATGTGGATAGATTGACTTGGAGGACACCTAGATTTTTTTTTTTGAAATATTTCTAATGTTTTTGGATTTTTTGGATTTTTTGGTTTGTTTTGTTTTGTTGAGTTTTCTATTTTTTTAGTTTATGGTTTTTCTTGCTTGATTAAGATTCAAATCTTAAATACACATTCACACATGCAAGACAAGATTTGATGCAATATGTAATACAAATGATTATGATAAGAAGACACTTCCAAGCATAATAAAAACCTAACAATTAATCAAGTGGGTAGATTGGCCAATGGTCTTAAACTAGGTTGCACAAAGATCTAGGGATGTCCTCTATATTCCTTGAAGGTATGTAAGACCCAATTATATAAATTTGAAAGGAGAATAATGCCAAATAGATGAGAGAAGATGGTAACACACACTCCACCTTCAATTCCCAAAGGTATTGAAAGCTCTTTGTGGCTTAGCCAAGATCAACAAGATTCATTTCTAAGAGGTGTCTTTTGATTCACCCCTCACTATTTATACTCCACTAGAATGCTAGAGTTGAGGTCGCCCCTAGAGTGATCACATCTCTAGGCAAGCACCCTAAGAAGGTTACACAAAAGTGATGCAAATAATTATTTTTATCCCCAAGATCATATGATAATGCAAGAAGAGAGCATACGTATAGATTTGATCACACAAACAATGTTCATTAACCTTAAAAATTGAAATGTGTGATGTGAAATCAAAGTGTTGAAGAGTGTTTTCGATTCCCAAGATCATATGGAAATGTGAGGGAAGAGAATACACACCTCCAAGCATAAAAAATATCACCAAGAAATGCAAACACTTGATCTTTTTAAGCCCAAATTGAAAGTATGATTTTGAAAAGACACTTGTTCTTTTTAAGCCCAAAATGAAAGTGTGATTTTTAGAAGACATGTATTCTTTTTAGATCCAAATTGAAATTTGACACTGTAAAAAAGATTAAGATAAAGATGCGAGTTGAAAAGTGTGCACCTAGAATTTATTTAGCTCCAAATTTTTGTCAACTTGATCCAATTTTCCCTTTGAAGAGTTTATTTTTCTGCACATTAACAAAACCAACAACAAAGAAAAACCCTAACAAGATAATTGATCACTAATATTAGAGGGTTAGATTAAAACCAAAAAAGGAAATCAGATCTAATAGTGACAATAAAAACTCCTACAAAAATCACCAAATAATTTATGATGCAACAAAATAGATGTATATGAAAAATATACTCATCACTAGATTGTAATTCCAATTCTCTTAAAAATTTTTTTTACCTAGTCAAGATAAATCTGATTTTTCGAAAAAAAATTAGCATTAAAAATAAAAACATAGAGAACAAACCTTTACTGAAATTTTAAGAGATTTAAAAAAATGCAAAGAAATCCCAAAAAATGTTGATTTGCACCCCAAAATGTAGATTTATGAAAAGATCGTAATTAACAAAAAAATGACTTTTTACTAATTATTTTAAGCTCACAAATAAATTTGAAAAGAATAGACCCCCACTAACATTTCAATAGCTTTTTGAAAATATTAAAAATTCTAAAAATTCTCTGATTTACCCCAAAAAAAGTAGATTTATGAAAACCACTAAAATCATCATAAATTGCCCAAAATAATGATATGACCTTATTTTGCTTCTTGTAGCCTTCTTAGATGATCCATAAACCTCGGCTAAAATATCATAAAACAATTCGTGGCCATTTGAAAGTTATGGTGAAATATTTGAAACTAGGGTTTTTGTTGGACTCAAGGGAACACTAAGAGTGGGGTGGGGGGGTGGGGTGAATCATGTTCAACAAATCTTAACTTTTTTCATCTGAAACTTAAACCATTCTGACATTACATTTAAAGGAGAGATGCAAGCATTCAAAGGAAACATTCATAACACCATGACACAATGATTTTTGTGTGGAAACCTTGTTAGGGGAAAAACCACGGTGGAGGTTAATCCATAATTTGAGTACTCAAATAAAAGTTTTACAAAAGAGAATGCACTTGCATTCAAGAACACTACCTAGAGCTAACTGCTCAAAGGGGAGGCTCACTACCTTACAAAAGTTTATATTAAAACCATCTGAAGGATGAACTGAGATAGTATCATCTATTCATGCCAGGTTATAGTTTCGGTGAACCTCATAGATTAGATTCTGGATCCTCTGTCACATTCTGTACTTCGCTTTGCTCTGCATTTTTCTGCTCTTCACATCATACATAGATAATTTCACACTATTACTTTGCTGAATTTCACACCACACTGATATATTTCACATTCCACACATTTGCTTTATTCGGTATCTTATCTATATCAAAATGATAAAACTGATCTCATATATATATATCCGCTATCAAGGATTTGATAATTCATATGTCGGCTTCACAAAACATTAAGTTCTTTTCAACTGTTGACTAGATCCACCACTAATTCTTTATGTGTATCCTCCAAAGTTGGTTAAGATATAGAGATGACCCAAATAAAAATAATCGAGCATGAAAATATTTAATTAATTACTCCTTATACATCCGTGATCACTATATTTGACAGGTTGACTTGCTAACACAAATAACCAAAAGATTTTTGTACCGGATCTCATAGATCACATGCCAGTGAGTGTGCATCAATATACTACTTGAATAAGGTATTATAAACATCAAAAAACCTTTTTCTGAGATCCATAACCCAAAATAATAGTCCGATGAGGAATTTAGATCGACTTGTATGCCTTTAATCAGATGCCTTGTTCTTCACTCTGTTCTGCCGGTGTAAACCAAAACTATACTCTAGACTAGATGCATGACTTAGGTTGCCATCAATGACAAAACCTACAATCCATATACCAACAATCTCCCCATTTGGAATTGATGGCAACACTTAGTGAAATATGACCAAGTGTCAAAATCATTATGAGTATGCTACCAAATTGCTCTCTCTCCCTTACGCTTCAAAAATTTCAAAACATAGCCCTCCCTAAGATTGATGAGACATTTTTCACTACACTCTCTCCCCATTTGACATCAATGAAAAATCATAGAAACCATAAACCAAAAATGACAAAACATGTGTTCAAAATCTCTAAAACTTCAAAACATATATGCCGACAATTCTCCCCCTTTGACCAAAACTTCAAAATTTGAATCAATTTTGAAAACAAGCAACTGTTACTTTAGAAAATTATCTTATGATTTTCCTTCATTTCTGGAAGGAACTTCCTCCAAGAATCTATTGTGACCCCAATGATAATAATCATGCTATTGTTCTTGGATGTCTTGTTGACAATTTCAGTGAGAGATTCTGGAATTGTAATTGCTTCCTCTAGTTTCTCACCTTTCCTTAGTATCTCTACTATCTGTTCCAATCTGCATTCAGTTAGATCCTTCACCTTCCAAAAAGTGTCCACAAGTGTGTTCTTTATGAATTGAACTTTTGTGTGTTCAGATTGTAGTTTCCAAATTATTTTCGTGATTGTACTGTCCTGATCCTAAAACATGTCAGCTTTTTCCTATCTCATTCAGCGCTGTTTCAATCTGCTCCAATTTCATTTTGTATCTTTCAACTGTGTGAGGCCAATAGATGCAATAGTTGTAGATGTGATTAGGTGCATGGATGCATTATCTCAACTCATTCATTTTCTTCTTCAATTTTGTGAGTGATAGCTTGAACTACCCCTTCAAATGAGAGATAACTTCACCTTCTTCTTTGTCTTTATCCTCATTGTTCATTGTTTCTTTACTGTATTCAATCATTTCTTCAGGTAGAATGTTCTGCAAACTTTCCAATTTGATCTTGTAGTGCTCAACATGAGCATTTAGTACACTTAGAATCATGTCTTGATCATATGATGGTTTGATGGACCATAACTTGGTGATTTTCTGCATTCCACCTTCTTCCTAAATAAGTTGTTGTAGCTTCTCTTTCATCGGGTCATCTTCTTCACTAGACTTTGACATTTTCTTTTCTGGTTCTTGTTCATTTTCTTGTGGATCCTCAGTTTCTTCATCTGGAATATCCACAATTTCCTTTTCTTTTCCTTTTCCATCAATTCTAGGAATCTTGCATTCCGGAGGGCTGTTTTCAACAATTTCTTTTTCTCTTTTTTGATTTTTCTCCATGCCACCGAAAGAGGAACCAACTTCTATTGTTCTTACCGAAAGGGAAATATTGATTGAACCACACTTTCCAAGCACTTAGAATATGAGCATATTTGATTGCATACCAGTTCATTCGCTTTCCACACCACATTGTCGATCTTTGGCAAACAATTCAAGAAATACATTACTAAACTTATAATCAGAGTACTAAACCTAAAAGGGTAGCCTGTCTCTTTTATTAGTTGCACATTCTCCATTAGCTAATCCTTTATCAATCCGCACATGTCAAAGTCCTAACCTTCAATTATCATCTTGTGAGAAATGTAGACTACGTCAGCTGAGGTCGCTCCTTCTCAGTTTCTGAAAAAGACTTTATATGAAATTCTGTGCGCAAAGTACTTTGTAATAGGATTCTCGATTGTCTCAATTATCAATGCCATTTGATCTCAAATTATTTTGGTTAGGGTTTCAACTTATTTGTTATGGATGGAGTTATTTCTTGGTATATCTTCAACTTTGCATAATCTAGTCAAATTCTCAATTACTTCCTTCGAAATGATGTAGGGTTTGTCCAAAGTCAAAATATCATCATGCAATCTACTCAAGATGAATTTAATGAATTTGACGTTCTCAAAGTACAAAAACTCATTCCAAATATCCAAATTCTTGTGTTTAGCCTCATTCAATTGCTTCAATTCATTGGATAACAATAGATTTCTCATGGACCTAATCTTTCCACTATTGTATTCATCTAGAATGATTGACCTTTTGATTTGTTCCATTTTCCTTTCACACTAAGGTTTAACAACCGTACACCAGATTATATGAAAATTCTGAAAACAATTGAAATACTTAAAAGATTTCGAGTTTCGTCGGTGAATCAACTTCTTTACTTCAAAATTCTGCTATCGAGTGCTCTGCTTCTTTTCTCCTTTGATGCAAAGTGACAAATGATAGTTCCAACTTGAATTTTATAGTTTGCACACTTGTAATAAATGTGTTTGCCCTAAGTTTTCCAAGTGCTCTGTTTTTCTTAGACATCTACAAAAAAATTCTGCTGCGGACCTATGAATTCTCTGAATTTTCTTGTGAAAGTTTTCCAAAAACCTCTGCATATCATTAATACACCTTTTTGACCATTCTTTGCATTCCGGTACCATCTACGGACAAGGGAGGAAATATTTTCTTGAACAACTCCCCCAGGATGGAAAGTGAATAATTAAATAAAAATGATTATTTAATTATAGAAGAAAGGGAAAAGCTTGAATTTTAATTAAAATAACAATTTAATTAAAAGTGGAGGAAAAGGACAAAATATTTAATAATTAAAATAATTATTTAATAGTGGAGGGAAAGGTGGAAAATAATTGATTTAATTATGGAAGAAAAAACAAATGAATAATTAAACAATTAATAATTATTATTTAATTATAAAAAAAATAGGAACATGAATAATTAAATAAATAGGAATTTATTTAGTTATAGGGGAAACAAATTTATTAGTGATGTAATTAAATAAATATAATTTATTTAATTAATCAAGGAGGAATGAGGAGAAAATGAATTAATTGAATAATTAAGAATTATTTAATTAATAGAAGAATATGACCTTCAAGGATAATCACATAATTAAAATTATTTAATTATGTGAGGAGGAAGAATTAATATGAATAATGGCATTCACAAACTTGGGACATTTTTTCAGTGTCTACACATATTCAACTGCAGTAAGGAAAGAAAGAATGAAACATCCACAATACCACATAATACATAAACACCAAGATTTTTATGTGGAAAATCCAAAGTGGGAAAAACCACAGTGAGTGTTAGCTCACAATATACTTGAAATCTCAAAAATAGTGTTCTCTATATTTTGGGAGATGGAACTTAAGGGGGATTAGGGTTCCTCCACCTATTTCCTTCAAGTTTCATTAAATGAAACCCTAGAGATCTCCATCTAAGGATGGAATTAGGAAAAGAGATATGCAATAGGGTGTCCTAGGGTGTGATTAATGACAAAAGGGGGTTCACCACTAAGCTAATTCTTAGGAAGAAAGAGATGAAAGTATTATGCAAACTTAACTAAATGACCTAGGAAATGAAACTAAAAATTAGAATAATAAACTGAGAATGAATAGAAGGGTACCTGGAAGAAAGATATGGTCAAAACAAGCTCCAAAATCCGAAAATTCTACTGTTTGAAGCTCACTAGGATTCATATTCCAGACTGGGCAATTTAGTCCTAGACTAGAGTTTCTAGACAAGAACTGGAATATCTCAGTGACTGATCTAGATCTTTTGAAAATTGGCAAAAGTGTTGTACTGGGACTCATACACCCAAGGTGGTGATTTAGTCCCAGTATCAGGGTTTGGCTGAAACTTTGGTATCCTTTAGTGATCTGATGTAGCTTCTCTCCTACTAAAACCTTATTATGAAACAACGAAACATGAACATGAAATATGAAACATGAATAATGATACCTTGAATGATGTCTTGAGATGTAAATCTACAATCTAACATGAAGTGGCCATGAAGAATGTAGGTCTCAATCTTGAATTTGATGTGGAACAATGCTTAACTTGGATGGTGAATGCTACATCACAACACTAGCTCAACAACATGCTTGATACATTATGCCTTTGACATGATGATGGATCTTGAATTGCTCCAATAATCTACAAATTTTCCCTTAATTCTCTTGAAATTCTCTTGAATACTCTATAATTCTTTTGTGAATTCTTAGGATGCTTGATTATTGATTGGTAGGTCTTATTAGGAGAAATTATGTGAAATAACCTTGTATTTATACTTGTTTATGCTAAATTTCTTGAAATTACAACACTACAAGCTGACATCAGATCTAGGATAATAAATTCCCACCAAGAATTTGATTCAAAATAGGTCTTGGTTAAAGAAAGACTCATACGCCATTTGTACTTGTGGCGTATGAGTCCCAATAGCTAAAACCTAGGACACCAATTTCTAAGAGTGTCTTGTTCAATGTGCAAATTAAAACTAGGTCCCAAGACCTAGGTGGGACTCATGCACCCAAGATGGCATATGAGTCCCAAATCATCATATCTGGAACAAGTGACCTAAAAAATTGAATTATGATTGGTTGTTTGATAAGTGTCAAGATTATCCTAAGAAAAATGTATTTAATAAGGCTTGTGGATGCAAAATAGGACCAATTAGAGCATAAAGAAACTAAATTATTTAATAAAGCCCTATATTAGTGTGAAAGTGTGAAGATACACTTTACAACACCCTAAATAAGACACAATTAGGTCCATTTAGTTTAAAAGGGCCCTCAAATTAATGTGAATGTGTAAAAAAAATTACAACACTAAATTGAAGCAACATTAGGCTCAATTTTATATTAATTATTCCCAAATTAAGTGTGAAAAGGGATACTTTTTCTTACACTATATTTAGCCCCAACTTTAGTGAGAGGAGGAACTTGTTTAAAACTTGCACTAAAGTAGACATTCAAGAGGGGTCCAAGTGTACCAATGTGGATGGTCTAGGACAATAAAGATCAAAGGAGGTAGCCAAGCCCCTATTATCTAAGATCTTACATCAAACCAACATAAGAACAAAGGGAAACACACAAGGTGTATGATATGCAACATCAAGATACACAAACATACAATGTCAAAAAGAAAGAAAAATAAAAACAAGCAAAATATAAGAGGTGGATCAAGCCTCGACCATTTGTCCAACACAATGTGGATCAGATCTAAGTTGTTTGTCCAAAATGTATGTTCATACTAAGGCAAGGGAACTTTAGGTTGTTCATTGGGTGAGTATCCAAAAAGGGGTGGCTTAGTGAGAAATTCATGGCTTTGTATTGGCTTCTCACTGTTTAATGAGAAATTAATGCCCACATTTAGGCTTCTCATCATACACTAACCATACCAAAGCTATACCTTTTGATAAATTTGACAAGGCGCCACATAATTTGAACATTAGGATCCATGAGGCAAGCAAAAATTTATATGCTTGACACCCATGAACAAGTAGGATGGCTCCATAGGCAAGCAAAGTGTGTTATGCAAGGTGGCCATATAATAGTTTTTGTAAATGAAAAATAGTTTAAGGTACATTCAAAGGGATTTTTCTTAATTCATGTAAGGTATGTTCTTAGGGAACGTTGTACCTAATGTATCCAAGAGAGGAAAAGTCAAAGAAATATCATGCACTTGAAGGAAATCAAACTTGATGACACCACCAAGAAAAGGATGCATCAAATGAGTGTCAATGTATGCCCCTACTTTAAAGCAGTTGCGAACACCATTATTGTGAGAAATTTCTCTAAAGTAGAAGAAGACATGAGAGATTATTTGGAAAGCCCTATGCCAAGTCATATTTTCCTGAATGAAACTTCATCATGAATAAGGGGTAGCTTCAAAAACTTAGTACGCCACCTGCGAGCCAACTTAAGGTATGTCGTCCACATCGCAAGCTTGCTCTTATATATACATGGAAGGTGATAAACTAGCCAAAAGAGACAACGATGAGTGTTGTACGAGGGAAAGGCTACTTAACCCCTTGACCGCACTTAGTGTAGGAAAAGGATGAGCTAAGATGATTGATGAGGACATAGTAGAACTAAAATCAGTTTCAATTATAGGAACTAGGTGTTGCAACACAAGGAAGAGCACCACAATCCTTAAGATGTTGAATTTCATTACCCAAAGCCTTACATTCTTTATCAGAATGAACATGAACTCTTGTAATAAAATTTATTTCATGTTCTTGGAGGGAGAGATATCAGACGATCTTGGAGGAGTCTCAACAAGATACTCTCTTGATCAATAGTAGAAAATGTGAGTTTATTTTGCAACAAAGATCTACCTTGCTTAGCACAAGATGTCATACTTACACAAGAATCTTTAGATTGTGGGATTTTGATCTCTCCTTGAAAGGAGAGTGTAAAATCTAATGAAATCCAATCGTTAGTGTTTTGTGTGATGACATTGATATTAAGTCAAGGTTTCTTTGTTTCTTTCATTTCTTTCAAAGGATAGCAATCAAGACCACTCGTGTCTATCAATTCAAGATGCACTAATGCTAAATTTATCTTAGAAGACTTTTGTAATAGTGTTGATATTAAATGAAGGTTTTCTTGTTTCTTTTAAGGGGCAATAACCTAGATCATTAGTCATTCCCCGCATGTTAGGCTCTATAGGGACACAAATACCTTGTTCTCTAGCACCACATCCTTTTCCACTATATATCCAATTTGTTTCATAAGTTCATAACCTTTTCCATAAATCTTTTTCATTTATTTTGGATTCGATGGTTGCTCATAATCAACTTCATCAAAGTTTGTTGTATAATTTGTTGTCTTTTGTTCTAAAGTGTTTGAGATGGATTCTTTCGAAGGGTCTTATGAATTTTGTGTTGACATTACTACTTTTTCTTTTCCCTTTTCAGAATCTTTGTTTATGATCTTGTATTCTCCCATGAATGTTGATGTGAAATCTAAGGAACCCGAATCATCTTCTAACAGTTTTGTGACTTCCTCAATATGTTTTTGTTTGTCTCTCTGTTGCACGTGTTCTACTTGTGTAGTTAGTGTCAATATTTTCAAAGGATTCTCCTTGTCTTTTTCAAGTTGTAAAACATTGTAAGGCTCATGATCAACATCAAGTGTGTGCAATTTTTTTTTGTAAACATATTTCATTATACGATGAAGGGTAGAAGTCACTACATGCATCTCATCAATCCATAGTCTTCCTAAAAGGAGGTTGTATGAAAGATTATTAGGCATAGCATGGATCAGAGTTTGTTATGTAACTTTTTCAAAGTTGTAATAGGTAATGTGATCACATTAAGTGGTCATTTTGCGATGCTGTAAACCCACTAATTGATAAAGAGGTAGGTTGTATTTTTTATTTATCCACACCAAGCCTATCCAAAAGGTTTACACTACACACATTAAGGGCTGATCCATTTTCAAGAAGGGTTCCTTTTATCCCAGTCCTATTGTATATAGCTATTATAATGAAAGATTCATTTTGATTTTTCACTTCTAACAGAGGTAACTCATCTTGATGGAAAGTAATGTCTTTAAGTTGTTTGGTGTTATAGCTTGAATTTGGGCTTCCACATCATTTGATTGCACATTAGGAGAGGTAGGAAATTTTTGTAAGGAACTTTGAATCATGTTATGATAATGAGGGGAGGCTTGAATAAGGTCTCGTAAGGATATCTTAGCAAGAGTATTCTTAAGTTGTTCAACAAGATCATACTCCTTTCCACCATGTAAAGGAAAATGAGGGGGAGTAGGCAAGATAAGGTTAGGTAATGGGAGAGATGTTGAAGGTATTTTTCTTTGTTGTGGATTGTTTCTATTGTTATATGTATAAACTTAATGATGTTATAATTTGATTACTATGAAACATTATTCTTAGGTGGTTCAAGGATGAAGACAGGTTTATTTTGAGTATGTGGTTGGTTTGAGGGTGGGTAAAGCATAAGTTAACATTTGTTGTGAGTTTGTGGTCATTGTTTGACTAAAGGATTTGTATATACAATTTGAGTTCCAAAACTAGATCCTTTCCTTAGCTAAGGAAAATTAAGATGCAACTATGGCCCATCTCCAGATAATGTATAAGAGTATCTTACCCTCTAAGGGAGTTACAAAAGCATAAGATGAGATTTTTTGTGGTTGTATAGTTTTGTGATGGTTTGCGGTATCAGTTTTGGCATTTTAAAAATATTTCATGTATATAGTATCATTTTTTAAGGGATCTCCATCTAAGGGAAAGAGTTTTGTAAAGGAATCATACAATCAGGGGGAGTACACACATATTTTTTTTGGGGGGTTGTCATAAGAAGGATACTTTTTTCCCTTTTTCCTTGATGTCAAAATGAGAGTGAGTATAGATAAAGGGGGAGAGAGAAGACTTGTAAATAAATGTGTTGTAATCAATGAAAAAGGGGGGATTGTTTGCAATGTGTGTTGTCATTATTGTTAACTAGAGGTAATTGGTGAAGTTGGAGAGACTGGAAAATATTGTGTGATGAGATATTTGAGAGATTTTTTCCCAAATCAGTATGATTAGAGACATTGAAGATAATCTAGAAGATCATCAAACATCCCCATTGTAGAATATCAGTCTGGATTATTGGTAAGTATGTGGTAACACATTGTTACATATGCTTTATATTTTGGTCATGGGATGAATTTACATTAGTTCATGGCTACATGCTCAAGGAGTCAAAGGATTAATATTTCAGTCAAATTCATACTTGTTTGATTATGGAAAATTTTATAAGGCATGAACAATGTACTTATCTATGTTTGGGTATTGGTAATTTGGTTTGCATCTTGTTGGATTACAAGATTTGGTTATGATGTTCTAGAGTTAAGATTGGTAATGTGTAAGGAGTCCATTTACTAGATTTCAAGTCATACCCTATTTTTTAAAAAGAGTTATATGAGTTTCAAGATGGTCTAAGGATTTAGTGATATGAGTTTCAGGTGAAATGGTGCTCTATAGTGCTATGTATTATGTGTTGAAGTATCACAGATTGCCCGAGTTGATCTGTTTCTACCAGTTCAATGAGATTAATCACTTGCCCAACATTTGGTGATGGATTTATTTAGGAGATGATTGTAGAGAGATTTCATTGCCTTCATTTTGGTTTGCATGACATTGTTGGTCTCTCCCTAGTGATGTAAAGGAAAACAATTAACAATTTTGAAAATTGTGTTGATAATTAGGCCAACACTATGAGTTCCTTCATTTACAGTTGATTCTAAGATACCTTGATTTCTTTGAAGGATATATTGGGGTGTGATCATGTTTTTGGGGCCAACTATGCTTTGGGTTGATCCATAATCTAATTTTGTTGATGCTACATGTATTTGAAGCTGACTCATATTTGGTTACGTGTGTTAGTTGATAGATCCTATTGGCAATGAACCTTAAACAAAATTGCAATCCTTGTAAGCAATGAGCTTCATATATTATGAGTTTATCCTCACCGTGGTTTTCCCTCATTTGGTTTTCCACGTAAAAATTTTGATGTCTTTGTGTGGTGCATGTTTTCTCTTCTTCTCTTCTTTCAATTCATGTGATGTGATGTTTTATCTACAAATGGGATTGGTTAATTTTTAATATATGCTAATTCACCCCCCTCTCAACACTTCTTTGTGTTCAAAAACTATGGATTTCCTTCATGATGTCAATGTAATAAAGAATAAAACTTCTTACCTTGACCCTATCTATCTCTCAATACCATCCTAAGACTTTTTCCCTTAATATTTAACTTAGGTTTTCCCATGATGTTCATTGTGCATTCCTTAATTTAATCATTAATATCCATAAAAGTTAATGCTTTGGTTGAAAATTTAATTTTTATCTTAAACTATGAAAAGGGTTTAATGAGGGTTTTGAAGAATATAATCTTGATAAGTTAACTCCATGATTATTTTTTGTCATTGTATCTTTATTTAGCTCTTCATTCCTTACAACTGTGATTCTTGGATTTTGTCATACTTAACTCTATTGGCTACAATCAAAGGTCCTTTTGATTTCCATCTCTTCTTCTCATCTTGTTTGTCATATTTTACATTATGATTTCAACCTTTTTCACTTGAAATTTTTCATAAAGATCTGGCCTCACTAGGCCTTTTTGTTTGTCAATGTGACTATCCCTTGTTTCTTTTAAAATTTGTCATGAATTATTTCATGGAATTGTCAAATATCTCTCATGGATCATTAAATTTTCCTAGCTATCATTAAAGAGAACTACGATGACCTAAATGTTAACATTCGGAATACTGAGAGGGGGGTGAATCAATATTCCATAAAACCATAACAAGATCCATCTAATCATTATAAAAAAAATGACTTCATCAACAAGAAGGAAGATAAACATAAATCAATGCAACCGTACACATGAACACCAAGATTTTTATGTGGAAAACCTAGAAAGGGGAAAACCACGATGATGGTTAACTCACAATATATTATATACATATACAAAATATTTTAGGGCTCACTACCAGGACTCACTGTCCTTAAAAAGGCTCACTGACTAAGTACAAAAGATGGCTAACCACCATGATACAAAGATAGTGGCTCACTGCCAAAAGGTTGAACTGATGAAATAAAAATTGAATGTGTAGGGTCCAATTGTAATGAAGGTTAGAATATGAAGTGCTGCCTCACACAAAAATCACGCAACAAATATACACTAATCCTCAACTACTAAAGCATTTAGGCTCAAAACTTTCTTCTATACAATTTCACACACACACACCACTCTTCGCTCTCCTCTACTCTCATTCCTCAAAACATCTTATAAATATACAAATATATATTATTAATTAATTGGTTCAGCCTAATTAGATGAAAAAATAATAATCCAAAATATCTTTGTCGAAACCATGTATAATTTAAACATTTAATCCATGTAGTACATTTTACCAAGTCAACTAACATCCATAAAACATAGCTAGTCTCCATAATGCATTGCATACACTAAGTCGGCCAAGACTAGAACACAATTCTACAAACCAACAAATAAACCTTAAAGAAAACACCTTCCATATTTGAGAACACATTAATTTCCCATCATACCACAAGCATAAAGACCATAAAAAAAACTGCAACATAAGAATGTTCACCTTAATAAAATGTGGAGTCTCCCATATAGTATGCCAAGCACAAAACAATAGTAGAATACATAGTTGAACTCTGTCAGACATAAATTTCTACTCACAACCAAAGAAATCTCAAGATATAGGATACATCTGTCTGAATGAGTCATGATATCATGGTTAAGAGTTTAGAGTCATGTTAGAACTTGTAGTGAATTCTGGACTCAAATACCAACACACTGATCCATCATGAAAGAGTATTACTGATAGAGAACAACTTCCAATAAACCAAGTAGACTTACCATATAGTTATCACCATGTTGACATCAGTGACAACATAGAGACAACCAATACAAATCATCCATACTTCATGCTCATGTTGCAAGGCCCAACAATCTCCCCCTTTGGCATTGATGGCAACATGCATGACAAAAACATTTTCAAATATACTGCAATTGAATACTCTGAATACTCCCCCTATTAAAACTATTCTTTGCAAAATGTTTTTCTCTAATAACATCTATCTCTTCATTTTTTTATCTCTCCATCTCTCTATCTCACTATCTCTCCCCCTTTGACATCAATGATAAAGGATAAGGTCTGATATGTATATATATATGCATCAAAATGTAACCAAAAAGATATGAACACTAAATTGAATTAACCTAAAGAAGAACCTTTGCAAATCTCTAGGATTACCTTACATGACACTTTTCCTTCTTCCCATGAACCTTTTGCACTTATAAAAGTCTAGTGAAATATATCAAGCTTAGTTAAGGACTCTATACCATCTGCTAGAGTATTGGGACTAAGATTAATCTCTGATAATTCACCAATACAACCAAGAGCACTAGAAATGGAAGTGTGTCTGAGTTTAATCATGTCTTTGAGTGCCACAAACTTCGTGATAACATCTATCCTTTGATGACTACAGATAAATTAATTTGTCTTGAATTTGGACAATGTAGGACCACCTTTGATTATCTTTGTCTTCTACTAACCTATATGTGTCTTCTTGAGTGCTCATCTGAGACTCATTCATCCTTATCTCATTTCTTATGTCCAGTGTACTGCTAGACCAATCTAGGAAAAAAGAAAGTAGTTTATGTGCCTCTTCTTCACAAACCTGTACACTCTCCAACTCTTTCATCACTCGACTATGTGCATTTACAAATTGATATCTTCCAAATTTCCTTCATCAGATCTAATTCTAGCTTGCACTTCAAGTCTGAAGATGTAGACCTTCAACAAATAAATCATGCCATAGAGATTCTCCACAACAGAAATAGATGAATCAAAATTAGCACCAGGAATAACCTTTTACAATTCTTCCAAAGATCTTTTAATATTTATTCTTTTATGCTCATGTTGAGCTCTCTCAAACTCACTTTCTTCTTCAACTTCTTTCTTAACAAAACTCTTCCTTTTCTTCCCTGTTCCGGTTGCGCTATCAGAGGTACCTTCTACATTGATATTCTTAGGGTTTTCTAAAATAATTTTAGCATAATTGTCAACTTCATCTTTTGACACTTCATAATCTAATTCTGATATCCAAACCAACCTTGATTCAACTGCTTCCATGTGCCAAAAAAAGATAGACACAAGAAAATTGATGCTTCTGGAGTACCTTTCAACAACACTTATTGGAATTCTAAGCCTTCTACTCATCCTCATTTTGAAATGTTCCAAAGAATGCATCAAGGGTAGTCTCTTGTGCATCTGAACTACCAAGATTTATCATGATGTTCCTGATTTGATGGGAAATAGGCTATGTATTTGACCATTCTATCCTTCCCATTACCGGTAGTTCTCTCAAAAAGTAGAAAAGTAAATAGACAACCAAATTTCCATACCATAATATGTTCTTATTCTTCTTGTTTTCCTGTAAATTCTTACAAAGATGTATACAAAGTAATTCACACAAGTCATAATCCATACCTCTTTTCACCATATGAACAATAGTATGTACAACAACAATAGAAATTGTAAGGTCATTGCTAGGAATACATACTTTATGACCAATTACCATAGAAACATATTTTATTACCGGATCCACAATTAATCTCAAATCAATCTCTTTCCCTTCAAGATTTGCACTGGTAACCTCAATTATCTCTTGCTCATCCATAGTCTCCCATTTGGGAACTAGTCCAGAGAAACACGAACCAATTACATCTATGTTGCTTCTCTAGTAATCAAATGTGTCTCATCAATCCACAAGGATTCATTATGAATTCTGCTCAAGACTATTCAAATATACTTCTTCTCAAATTGAAATAAAGGGAATTTCCTCCAAACATCCAACTTCTTCTCAACTAACACTCTGTAGGAATCAACGCTCTCTTCCAATTCATTCTTCCATAACATGCTCAACTGAACTAATGAAATTTCTTCTATCTTGCAGTAAACAAATGCATAAATATATTATGTGGGAAACACTCTTAGAGGGATGCGAGAGAAAACACCAACAAATTCTTCTAACACATTCTTCAAATATCTCTTCAAACTAACTTGCACTTTATCTGCACTATTCACAACCTTTGAATTATCCATAGCAATAAAAGTGGAAGATTGTGCGAATATGAATACCTTTGTAAATTCGAACAAGGAATGTATAGATATCCTACTTCCGGAGCTCACTTCAAATCCACTTGATTTCTTCTTCAAACCTTGAAACTCTAAATTCCTCTCTAAACTTCCTTTGCATGCTTCTCTGAAAATACATAAGCCTCTTGAATTATCTAAATTTATTGCTTTCATTGTGAATGAGTTTTCAATAAATGCTTCAAACTGTAGGTAAATTACCTTGGAAATTATGTACACCTCCATTCTTTTAAACTCTGCAGATCTCATCCTTCGCACATGCGACAAAGAAAATTCCTTAATTTTGTTACCACATTAAACATACTTCTGTCATGATGTGACACAAGTATCAATGAAGGGGTTTAACATATTTTTTGATAATTGCTCCCCCTTAGCCACTGCTTGACTTAAAAATTGATGGTAATATCTACACCAGAGGTTGGCATAGATAACACTGATGATTTCAAATCTTTCTTGAAGTCTCCTTCCTATCTCCAAATATTTTTCGTTTCCTTTCTTGCTTCTTTCAGATTTATGATTTGATCATTCTTCTTTGCTGGATAATTATTCTTTCTTCTATAGTTATTAACATGGTGTTCTGGATTGTTGTACTTACAAAAAATAGCATTCTTCTTTTCATCTTTTCTTTATTCAACTTATCTTCAAATAGATTAACTTTATATCCTATCTTCTTGCACTCAAGACATTTTATGTGAAATGATAAAGAATCATTCATTCTACTTTTGCAGTCCTTTGCCTTATGACCAAATTTCTTGTATAAATAATGAACACTATTGAAAGATGAATACCTTTTAGCATTAGATTGTTTGACAGGAGTTCTTTCAGAGTCTTCTTCGCTTTAGAAATTTGTACTTCCTCAAACCCTAAACCATTCTTATCCATTGTTGTATTCTGAGAGGTAATCAACTTATCAAGCATTGTCGAGCCTATCTTAAATTTATCTTCAAAACTTCTTTCTTTTCCATATTAGATCTCAAGATTTCCGCTTCTTCCTCAAGCTTCATGCATTCATCTATCTTCCTTTGAATTTCAATTTCTTGACATTATTGAGTTCTTTTCTTCTCATCCAATTGTTGCAACAGGTCAGAGACAATTTCATCTACCTTATCCAATCGATCACATGCTTCAACACTTTTACCTTGAAGCTTTTCAATATACTCATTTTCTTTAATCAACTTGTCCTTCAAATCTTCTATTTCTTCTAAATATCTAGCAGAGATCACTTTTGGAGGAAAAAAATACTTATACTCAAATTCTGGGACCTTCGTCAAGTTGTTAGGCTTCTTCTGAGGAACCAAGTGATGAGAGCTATTTATGTCTCATTTTATGCTATATTTAAGCCTATTTCATATGCCTTCACATCCATTCCCACATTCTATTTCCATTCCATCTCATACCATTTAAACATTTTATGTTGCATATGCTTTAATATATATAAGTAAATTTATTTCTATCACGACAAGATGGACCTTGCCTAGGATAAGAATGAACCAATTATTGGATCTTGGGTGGAAATTTCTTTTACCTATTGCTCTGGGTAATCTATTACTAAAAAATTCTTTCCAACTTATTTTATTGTGATTAACTTTCTTTCCTAATTCGTGAAGAGGTTCTATATTCTCAATTCTAATATTTAATCAAGTTTTTAGATAAAATATATGAATGGATAATATAAGATTGTATTTACTAATATTTCTTCCACTATGTCAAGAAAATATATATTGTAGCATGCATATCTTCCTTTCATCTTCTATCCATGAACCTTCCTATCACTTACCTCTTTCTTCCATTATTGCCACATGGACTTTTCCACATCAACTCAATGCATTCATCTTCTTCAAACAACGACATTTACCAAGGCACATTCAAGAGGCATCAAATCTATATTATATGGCTGTGTAAATCACCATTGGATTAGATATTTCATATTCAAAATTATTAGAGGAGAATTACCCTAGGGTGGGTGCATGGAAATGGGTAGCCAATTTGTGGCCACTTTCAGAAAAAAGTTTTGAAAAGTCACAACGCGAGCGTGTTATAACATGCTCACATTCTGGCTTGTTGGGTTGAGCCTGAGTCTCAACAACAACAAGCCCATGATGCGAGTGCGTTATAAAACACTCACGTTATGACATGTTAAAAGAAAAAAAAATTGAAACTCATCATTCTTTATTTTGACTGTGTTTTTTGTTTTGCCCATAGCCAAAACCCCCATTTTTTGTGCTCGCATTCTAGGAGGAGGCATTGTGCAAAAATATTCACCAACGGTTGCTATTTATTCACAACAATGGCACCATGATGAGGAGGAGGTGGGAGAGGTAAGGATCGTTTGCTTTTTTTTTTTGAATTTGTTAGTTTTAGGTTGAATTTGTTAGTTTTAGATTGTATTTGATATATATTTTTTTAAATTTTTAGGAGATGAAAATCAACCTACAAACCCTCAAAATCCTCAACAAGAAGAGCAACCAAAACCTCAAGAACAAAATCAACCACAACAACAACCTCCTCCACCAATCACTCAACCCCCTCCTGACACTCAACAAAATTTGATGAGTGAAATTGAGAACAACAAAAAGAAAATTGAGGATTTAATCAGTAGGTTGAGTGATCCAAATGGTTCAACCACAAAAAGAATGAACCTAGAAGGTTCATTGAAAGATATGTTAAAAAATGTAGATTCAATTAGCAAACAAATAACTGGATGGAAAGATAGGAGGTAGGCGGCTATGGCTTATTATGTGAATAAACTATCATGTATAAAGATGTAAAGGATATAAAAATTACAAAAGGTGATTTGTGCTCATTATTCATTGATCCACATACAAATTAAAATCTTACCCTCAATGCGAAGAGGTTTCCTATTCATTAGTGCCACCACCAACAGATTAGGAACCGATTTTATGATAGGTGGTACATGGTCTTTGATTACCCATCGTGCAACAATTGTGAAGTCCCATAATATTTCCTTAGGAAACTATACAGTGAGTTCATATTGAAGAAAATACCAAATTAATTTAATATGAGGGACTTCCAGGGGAGAGGTGGGGGGTCGGCTCAGGATAGACCTGGTGCACAGCCGAATCCTACGCAGCAAGGGAGACGAGCTCTCTCTAGGCCACCTCATGAGCATGTTGTTATGCATTTTTTCACAAAGGAGAGTTCCAACATAGAGACATTGCAGGCGATCAACACTTTTACCTAGAGTATCATCCATTATACTAGCCCTTTTCTACAAGGCCATCTAGGGGAGTCTTCGAGTGGTGGCCTTTGAACCCACGTGTGTCAATCTTGCAGGGCAACTTGTTCATATGACCCCATCAAAACTCAGGAGTCTATTATGCAAGATCTATCTATAGCTATGGAGATGGAGAGGGTAGCTGGCATTTTGCATGAGGCGTATGCGATTGATAGTCAAGTAAAATTTAGCATGTTCATTGAATTTTATTTATTAAATTTCAATTTTAAAAAGCAAGATTAACTAAAAATGGTTTATGATTTTAATAAAATTGTAGGGTCACAGTGTTGAGACTGGATACACCGGCCCTCCACCTACATATTTCTAGAGTACACCTATCAGTGGGGTATGTAACTAGTAAACAATTATAAATTTATTACATGTTAATAGCATTGTTTTATGAATGGTATTTTAATATGTGATTTTGGATGTTGAACAAGCTAATATTGGAGGTTTCAAGGGAACACCTCCCAATGCTAGTGGAGTTACTCAAACCTACATGAAGGTAACAGAATAAAGAGTTTAACTAATGAATTGTACTTAATAGATTTGTGTAGTTTATATGCACATCGTTGATTATGTTGAATAATTTTTTGCTATATTTTCAAATGTTTTAAGTTGAAACACCTTTGAATGTGATGATGACAATGGAGATCGGTGTTTCATCTGCTATATAATCCTCGATGGCTTTGATAGGGTAGGTATGAGGCAAATTAGCAAGTTTCAATTTATATTTGTTGTTATAGATGTTAGTTAGTGAAAAATCAAACTATTATTGATTCGTAGTTTAATTTCTATTTGGATGGTTTATACAGGGCTTGAGCACACCTGAGCGTGGGCATGTGAATATTTCCCTCATGGAGAGAGATCATGAGATGGCAGTAAGTGATTATTTTGTCAAATATATCATTTTTTATAATGTAATTTCTATATATTCATGTCTTTACTTCTTATCGTAATAGTTAAAACTTCACCATGAACTAAGCACTAGGAGGAGGAGCATGAGCAGTCATCGAGCACAACACAAATGAGTGACAAATCTATCACCATCCGATCGAAAAGATAAGGGAAATAAATAATTTCCAGAGGATGGTGAGCAATGACTTTTGATTCAAGAGCCCTTTGTTGTATGCCTACATGGCAGTTTTGTACATATTTTGTATTGGACATATTTGACATTATATACCTATATGGCATTCTCGTAAGCCTATATGGCTATTTTGTACATATATTTCATACTTATATCAACATATATTGATGTATGCCTACATGGCTATTTGGTTAATACAAATATTTTTTTATCGATGGTGTCCATATTTGCATTCTAAATTGATGGTTCAATAGATATGAGTTACATGTATTCAAGTGTATACTTTACAACTTATGTGTATAATTTGTGACTTATGTGTGTTCCAATGTATAATTTGCGACTTATGTGTTTTCATGCATATACCTTGTATTTGTGCATATACTTTGTATTAATTTGTGTATATTATGTATTCGTGTGTATACTTCAAGGCTTATGTGTTTTTGAGTACTTGTGCTTCCCTTATTCACATGTACATGCTTGACTTATTCATGTGTATACTTATTAATTGGTTAACCCTATCATTGATCATTGTTGTCCTTCATGGTTTGTCTTGAATATTAATTGATTGATGCTAAACAAATTTATCTAAAATAAAAAACTTGTTTTCAATTGGTATTCCATGAAATGATTCATAAAAATATTCCAATATGTTCTTGATGCATCACCATATAAACACGTCGAAAGATTTATATGTCAAATTTTTGCAATATTATTTCTTGTATACGAAATGGACTCAAAATTGTCCTAGACCCCCAAATAGGTCTATTTAAAAAAGCAACATGCTCTCAATCACTCTTCGAATTGCAAACCACCATTGGGCAACATTTACTAATCTGCAAATCCACAAAATCCACAATTTTTAGGGCATGATTGGCCCTCTAACCCCACTATCCTCTAAACCCTCGCTTTTATCAAATTTCACTAAGGTTTATTGAAAACACCATAACCATACATCATACAACCTCAAAAATTCTTCCAACACTCTTCATTCTACCTGCACAAACTTAATTGACCACCAAATTATGCTGCCCCTTGACTTTACTCACTTTTACTCCCTCAAACCTCTCTTGTTCATTCAAAGCCCCTCTATTCTCAATTAGGGCATCATGCCATAACATAATTTTGACCACCCTTATGCTTGCAAACCATTTGAACACATCAAACTCCACAACCTCAAACCTATTTCCAACCTATTCTAACTTATTCTCAAGCAATTTCTTCTTTTCACCTCATCTAGCCTTGCTTTTAAGGCCTAAATTCAAAATTTTGAACAGGGGAAATGTTAGTAATCTCTTCTAATGCTTTTACCAATGCTATTTTATTATTTGTACTTACATAATTGACTCAAATGACCCCACACTAACACAAAACTAAAAGCAAGATTACAAAATGGGCTATCATGGCCTTATTTGACATTATAATGACTAAAACCACTGAACTAGACCTTATTCATCAAATGGAGGAACAAGGTGTTGTGCACCAATGATCATATGCTTTTTGTGTGGAATACTCAGACTTGTCAACTGTCGTGTGTGTGTTTCTCTTTTCCATTGTTTTGCATGCCATCATAAGGGATCACGTTGGTTGAACACAACTCGTATCAATTTCACGTGTTTGCTTGTGAAAGAGGACCATGCCTAGCGTAAAGCTACCTATCAAGACACATTAGAGCTGTTAGTTTGGTCACACAAATTGCAAAATGAAAGTTGCACCACTTTGCAACTTTACACTACTTCCATTTTACACTTTTTCCATCAAGTGAAAATTTGACACCACAGGAAAACAACTTCAAGATATCAAAAATCGAGAGAGGTTATTGTAGAGGGGCCAACATGATCCCATAGGCTCAAACGAAGAGTTCATAATAATCATGATTTCCGAATAATAGCCCGTCAAAATTTTCTTCCCTTTTGCACTTTGGACCCTTAAGGGATCGATCTGGTTGAACGTAGCTCAGAGTGATTTTGCATGTTTGGGTGCAAAAGAGGACCATTCCTAGTGTAAACTACCTATTCAGATGCATTGGAACAATCCATTTGGTCACACGAGTTGTAGAACGAAAGTTGCACCACTTTGCAACTTTGCATTGCTTGCATTTGACACTTTTTCCATCAAGTGAAAATCTTCCGCCACGAAAAAATGACTCTGAGATAGCTAAAACCAAGAGATGTTTTTGTAGAGGGGCCCAACGCAATTCTATAGGATCAGACGAGAAGTTTCTAAGAATCACAATATTTGAGTAACAATATGCTGAAGTTTGCAGCCATTTTGCACTTTCGATCCTTAAGGGATCGAACCGGTGGAATGTAGCTCAGAGTGATTCCGCATGTTTGGGTGTGAAAGAGGACCATGCCTAGCATAAAAATACCTATTTGGACATGTTGGAACAGTCCACTTGGTCACACGAGTTGCAAAATGAAAGTTGCACCACTTTGCAACTTTGCATTGCTTTCATTGGACACTTTTTCCATCAAGTGAAAATCCGCCGCAACGGGAAACCAATCCAAGATAGCCAAAACCGACAGAGGTTTTTGTAGAGGGGCCCAATGTGATACTATAGGATCAAATGAGAAGTTTCTAAGAATCACAATATCTGAGTAAAAACATGTTGAAGTTTACATCCATTTAACATTTTGGACTCTTAAGGGATCGAGCTGGTTGAACGTACCTCAGAGCGATTCTGTGTGTTTGGGTGTGAATGATGACCATGCATAGCTTAAAGATACATATTCAAATGTGTTGGAACAGTCCGTTTGGTCACATGAGTTTCAAAATGAAAGTTGCACCACTTTGCAACTTTGCATTGTGTTTGATAGTTTTTCTGTCAATTGAAAATCCTCTGGCACAGGAAAACCACTCTGAGATAGCCAAAACCGACAGAGGTTTTTGCAGAGGAGCCCAACATGATTCTCTAGGATTAGATGAAAAGTTTCTAAGTGTCATAGTATCTGAGTAACAACATGCTAAAGTTTGCAACCATTTTGCACTTTGGACCCTTAAGAGATCGATCCGGTTGAATGTACCGCAGAACAATTCCGTGTGTTTGGGTGTGAAAGAGGACCATTCCTAGCGTAAAAATACATATTCGTATACATTGGAATAGTTTGATTGGTCACACGAGTTGCATAATGAAAGTTGTACCACTTTGCAACTTTGTACTGCTTGCATTAGACACTTTTTCCATCAAGTGAAAATCTGCCACCACGGGAAAACCACTCTGAGATAGCCAAAACTGGGAGAGGTTTTTCTAGAGGGCCCCAATGAAATCTTTTAAGATCAGACAAGAAGTTTCTAAGCATCATGATATTTGAGTAATTGCATTCTAAAGTTTGCAGCCATTTAGCACTTTGGACTCTTAAGGGATCAACCCAGTTGAACGTACCTCAGAGAAATTCCGCATGTTTGGGTGTGAAAGAGGACCATGCTTAGCGTAAAAATACCTATTCATATGCATTGGAAGAATCTGATTGGTCACATGATTTGCAAAATGAAAGTTGGACCACTTTGCAGCTTTGCACTGCTTGCATTTGATGCTTTTTCCATCAAGTGAAAATCCGTTGCCACGAGAAAACCTCTCTGAGATAGCCAAAACCAAGAGAGGTTTTTGTAGAGGGGCACAATGCAATCCCGTGGGATCAGACGAGAGGTTTCTAAGTGTCATGGTATCTAAGTAAAAACATGTTGAAGTTTGCAGCCATTTAGCACTTTGGACTCTTAAGGGATCAATCCGGTTGAACATACCTCAGAGTGATTCCGCGTGTTGGGGTGCGAAAGAGGACCATGCCTAGTGTAAAAATACCTATTCGGACAAGTTGGAATAGTCCACTTGGTCACATGAGTTGCAGAATGAAAGTTGCACCACTTTGCAACTTTGCACTACTTGCATTTGATGCTTTTTCCATCAAGTGAAAATTTGCCGCCATGGGAGAACCACTCCGAGATAGCCAAAACCGAGAGATTTTTTTGTAGAGGGGCGCAACTTGATCCTATAGGATCAGACGAGAAGTTTATAATCATCATGGTATCTGAGTAATAACATGTTGAATTTTTCAGCCATTTAGGAGTTTGGACTCTTAAGGGATCAATCTGGTTGAACGTACCACAAAATGATTTTGCGTGTTTGGGTGCATTTTTTGTATTTTTACCAGAAATATGATGTTTCCTGGAAGTGTAAGATTCTGTATAGGGTGATTGTGTTCTATTTTTCAATCTCTTTGTGTTTTGATAGACATAATACATATTTAGAAATCTATTTTTATGTTAGGGTGCTTATTTGGTGAAAGGGAATAATTTGTATGGGATTTGTGTTGTTGCCCCTATAGATTTTGATGGAAAAGGGCATGAAAAATGAGGTTACACCCTAAGGTTTGATAAAATATTGCATGTAGAGGTTGGATGATTGTATTTTGAGTTTGTGTAGGTGATTTTAAGAAGGTCTGAGGTGGTGGAATGTTTTGGTAAGGTGTGGAACCATTCCTTTCAATAAACCCTCCTCATACTAGCATAAAATAAGGGTTTTGTGGTTTGGCATAGTGGAGTGAGTTTCTCCTGAGACAAATTGCGGATCTAAGGGTTTGGATATATGATAATTTCTACCCCAACAAGTTCAGGGGGTTGTTGATTTTTTAAAGGTATGTTCCTTTGTAAATTAGGCCTAGTTAGCCTAATGAGGATAGCGAAGAAGGTCATTTTTGATGTACATGTTCCAAGACTGTCACTATTGATTTTGAAGTATGTGTTGTAACTCAATAATATCTATCTAGATCAATCATTTTTTTGTGAAGTCATTTGAGAATTTTTCCTCAAAACACCACTTGGAGCCACACTTTTCACTTGGAAATTCATCATAAAACCTTGTAGCAACAAATCCACCTTTGTTTCTTGAAGTCCCCTACATAGATAAACACACACACACACACCTAAGAAATCCTAAGACTAACTTATTCCACTAATCTAAACTATCAAATTCGGTGGAGTAGTCATTATTGGTTATCTAGACTCTCAAAACCCCAATCTTGAGGGTTTACAGATCAAGTTGAGAAAAATTAGTTCAAACTAATGATAAACTCAATGGATACCATTCTAAATGGATTAAAATGAAATATAATTCACTATTATACCTTAAAAAACAAGATTCAAGGCCTTAAACTACTATACAGGCCATACAAGTTAATGAACAACTGGAAAAAGTCATAAAATCACTAAAATAGGGACTTTATTGATTGTAAATCTTCAAGAATACAAAATATCTTTTTTTTTCTCGACCTTACATGCTTTATATCACTTTTCTAATCACCTAATGAACTCTTTGAGACTTTGAATACATTACATATGACCTTCACATGACCTTTTTCATATTGTTTACATTTCAAAATTCAAATTTTGCAAATTTGCCTATTGAAGGAATTTAGAGAACATGGTGCTACGACACCAAACATGAACTCCAAAATTATAGTATTTGAGTAAATCTCATTACAATGCCTTAGGTAATTTGTTCTCACATATATTTTACATTGTCACTCATACATTCAAGATTATGTTTAAATGTCTACATCATAGGTGTTCATTATGAGGTTAACTTCAATTTAGTAACTTGAGATTCTCTCGCTAAGCTTCACATGCTCTTTTATAATGGCTTGAAATCAGAATTGATATTTTTCAAGATCATCAAAATAAAGATGTTGCATTGCTTTTTTGGCTGAGATTCTCTTTGATGGCTCATAAATCAGCATTTTCTGCAACGAGAGACCAATCAATTTTTAGTAGTTTACTTACAAATACACAAAGTAAAAGAGAAAAAGAAAGAGCATCCAAAATGGAAATGAAATGAAAATAGATGGAAGGAACTTATAGATAGGCATGTAGGTCTCACAACTTAGTCACTCCTGATTATACATCTTCACTGGGAATTCCAACATAGCTATTGCACACAACATCTCTCATGAATAGAGTAAGTTGAAATTTGAGATGCTCTTATAATGTCTAAATCATAGTTTCTCATGATAAGGTTAACTTCAAATGAATAACTTGAAATTCCCTCACCAAGCTTTGCACACACTTTTTTAATGACTTAAAATCATGATTGAGATTTGTCAATATCATCAAAATAAGGATGTTGCATTGCTTTTTTCACTGAGATTCTCTTTGATGGCTCATAAATCAACATTTTATGCAATGAGAGACCAATCAATTTTTAGTAGTTTACTTACAAATACGCAATGTAAAAGAGAAAAAGAAAGAGAATCCAAAATGGAAATGAAATGAAAATAGATGGAAGGCACTTATAGATAGGCATGCAGGTCTCACAACTTAGTCACTCCTGGTCATACATATTCACTGGGAATTCCAACGTACCTATTGCACACAACACCTCTCATGAATAGAGTAATTTGAAATTTGAGATGCTCTTATAATATCTACATCATAGCTGCTCATGATAAGGTTAACTTCAAATGAATAACTTGAAATTCCCTCACCAAGCTTTGCACACACTTTTTTAATGGCTTAAAATCATGATTGACATTTGTCAAGATCATCAAAATAAGGATGTTGCATTGCTTTTCTGGCTAACATTCTCTTGGATGGCTCATATATCTGTATTTTCTACAAGGGGACACCAATCAACGTTTAGTAGGTTACTTACACATACGCAAAGTAAAAGAATATAATAGAATTGGCATCAAAAAAATTAATATGCATACAAGTATAAATGAATAAGAACCAATGTGCATATACTTACAAATTAATCCAGTGAACCATACGGGTCTTCTCTACTCTTTATTGTGTCAAGTATTGCCTCATGGTTAGAATCACAGACCTTCCACAAGGTCTTATTCAAAGGTCTACCCCCGTATTTGGTCAAACGAACATTGGATGCCATGACAAGGTTCGAGTAATGAAGAATCTTATGATGCATGTCAAAGTTATGAAACAACCAATGTTTAACACTCGAATGTGGGTACCTTCTTAGCCATGTTCCAATAACCACAACTGAGCCTGTAGGGTATTCGATGTTTTCTCCATCTATAACTGGGGCCTCCAATTTATTTTTGGCCTCAACACAATGACACAAGTAATAGTCCATTCCTTCTTCATTGTCTTCATCTGCAATAACTGCATAAACATTCCTTGCGTTGATATGTGAAATAAATCTCTTGAAATTAGTCAACATCACGAATACACTACAAAGTAAGATAACGATATGAAATTTCAACAACTAAGCAAGTAGATATATCACCTGGTTGAACTAGATTTGATACATGGTCAAATTCGACCGATGATTCCATCTATGTCAGTTGTAATGCCGTCGAAGGGCGATACTTGTGAAGTGGGCTAAGATAAATTATCAACCATTTGTCAACCCACTCCCCTGAATCACAATCATTCTAGGCTTGTATTGTACATGAAGAATAAAAGCATTGCATCTTTCATGTATCGATACTCCATGAACCTGCATTTGAGCTAAGGAAAGAGTGTACCTCACTCAATCCTGTTAGTGTACAATAGTCCTCATATGGTGCAATGTTAGTATCATCCATCAACCAAAAAAATCTATGAACTGAAGACGTACCTTCATTACCTAGACCCATCAAAGAGTTACACCACTCAACGATTGATCTTGCATCTGTCAACTTTGTACTGTCTTTATACTTTAACTCTTCTCATTATAATGCTCTTTTTATGCATGCTCCTGTACCATAATGCTCCCCCTTTCCATGCCCAACCTCACAAAAGTTCCACATGTGTTGAACACCTATAATGACATGCATCCTGCACAATGAGTAGAACATGCATGAGTTCTTGAACTGTGGTGCATAGTTATCCGACCATATTATATGTCGATCGTATGCTATACCCCTTTGAGCCAAACCACTTTAGAAAATCTAGAAGCAACCTTGCATGAACTCTGGAGAATGTGTGTGGTCATCACTAATGTAAAAGTTGTACTCCCTCAATACCTTCCTTTGGTCCTCTATACTATCGGATGCATGAATGAATGCTATGTGCACAAATATTAAAACCTGTGTGGAGTTGTAATATTGTGACTAAACTTGACGCTATGGTTGTAGAGTGTAGTTCTCCGTGAAGTCAACCACTGACACTATGTTGCCAACTATAAAGGTATCCTTGCATAGCTTGAATTGAGTATCCAACCATCGGGCTCTATGGGCATGCATTGCATACTCAGATAGTATATTGTCATGAAACATGGACATAAACTGGTACATTGGAATCTTCTCAATAACCAAATCACACCTTTTTTCTTGAGACCCATCTTTTTTAGAATATGCCACTATTTTATACTTCCTCAAACTACTAGTTTCTATCTCACCTCATCTGTACTTTCCATATGTTGACATACTGGCATACACTAGAAGCCACTGCAATGCTCGCATGCTGTCTTGTAGAATATCTGGGCATCCTCTATTTCACATAATTTTTTTGATAAGAACTCTCTTGAAGATTTTGGTGGGGCTTCTATGCCACAATCTTGCAAAACATCGTTAGTATGCAAATCTAAACATATAGAACAATAAAAATCATAATGGTTAGAGAATTCAATATGTAGTCTACAACAACAAGTAGTGCGTGTGTAATTTATCTTGACATAAAAAGGTTTAAGAATTTTAAAAAATCTTTGAGAAATACTAATTTAAGGATAACGATTTTCAAATTTATGAAAAAATTGGGTTTGATTCATATCCAAAAAAATGCTTTGGATGTGGCACACGGTTTCGACTACCGATTCTCCATCTTACTACATCCCTTTGATTCAGAGATGGTATTTTGTTATTCTTCCAATACTCTTCAATTAGTGTTCTCAAGGCTTCAACAACTTCTTTATCTTTTGGTGGTAGTCTCCCCGAGAATTCCCATAATTCATTTGAATTAGTGCCCTCAATTCTTTGTCACCTTTGAATGGCTCTTCATAAAGTTTTTCTACTAATTCTCGTTTGTTCACTCGTCTTTCTAATGAGACAATTTCTCTTTGTTTGACAGCTTACCAAAGTTGATATAATGACACGTCGGGTGACATTACTATCCTTTAAGTGTGAGGTCTTACCCACACTCTCATAAGCATCCATTAGATTCTTCACAATAGTGTCTTCACTCGATGCATTAGATGTTTTCAACCCAAGAGTCTTCATGATGTTTCTATACTTTACACCCCACATCATTTCAACAAATAGTTGACATCTTGCGGTCTCATTTAGCCTTTCAAAGAATAATTTCCAAATCTTATCAGCATATCTTCTACAAGTGTGTGTTGATATCTTACCTTCCCTGTGCTACAAAATATCATCATCAATATTAATCAAATACTTTGGCTTTCTATGAAAAATTCTAGGCGGTTTTCTCCTAGGTACATACATCTCAACATTAGGAATTTCATCAATATTTAATTGAGGTGGTCTAGATTGCGTACCTTCGATCGAGGGTGGAGAAGAAGACATACCTTGAGGTTCATGTGGGGATGATGGCATACCTTCTTCATCAAATCCGAGTGATGATGTACTCTCAACTTGAGATGCGTTGGATGGTCTCGAACAATATTCACTTGCGATAGATGGTGTCCATCCATATTCACTTGCAGTAGATGGTGTCCCTCCATATTCACTTGTGCTTAATGGTGTCCCTTCATATTCACTTGCCATAGAGGGTGTGTCTCCAACTACAGTATCCGAATATGTCTTACTATGATGCTTTCGCATTCATGCCTTTTGTGCTACCAATTCCTTTTCTCTTTTTGACGGTTGAGGTTCCTCTTAAATTGGCTTGTTTTCGTCAATTGTTTCAAATTTCTTCTTTTCACGATATGTCACCACCCGAACTCTCTCCTTTTCTTTGAAGGTTTCGTTCTCTTCGTCTGTTAGTTTCTTCTTTTTTAATTTCTTTGGCATGGCGGATTATTTTATCTATAGCATGGTAATGAGATGAATATTAGTTTATAAAAGATGTATCCATTCAAGTTAATCAAAATATGTCATTCAAGGCTTCATAAAGAATACATATAATCATCGTGTACAAGAGTTAACCTAGCATAGACGAAGGTCACATGATTTTTTTCAATCTAGAATACCTTAAAGAAATGTGGTAATGTGGTATGCCATGATTGCAAGATAGGCACAAAATGGAAGCATGGACAAACATACAAAATGTCGGAAAGGGTGTTGGGCATGAAGCCCTAGAGTGAAATTTTGAGTTTTCCATGAGATTTTGAGTGGTTTTGATATACTAAAGTGTGTTTTGTGTTGGGGAAGCATGGTTTCTTGTTGAATTGAGTTTTTGCAGGCCATTTTAGACCTGTTTAAAGTATTCATAAGATTGTGTGAGGGTTGGATGAGTATTTTTCAATAAACCCCTAGTTTCTTGGGTAAAAAGGAGGGTTTTGTGATTTGGCACTTTGGTGAGTGATTTTATGAAAAAAAATGGTGAAATACTTGATTTGGTAACATATAGACTACTGCCATATTGAGTTTGGTTTTTTGGAAAAGGATTGAAGATAAGGTCCTTTATAAAAGAGGCCTAATTTGAGGCCTATTTGGTGTATAAATCCAATTTTGATGAAGTTGTAACAAATAAGGCTATTGTGGATTTTTGATATGTTATTGTGTGCCCTGTTGGGACTTTGAGAAGGGCCAGATCTTAGTCTGAGAAGACCTTCTCTAAAGATATACTTGATTGAGTGAGTTAGCTATGCTACAAGGATGATTGTTGAATTGGTGAAAGTGAAGAATTGTATGAATTGTTAATTGTGAATTGTTGTTGTTGGTTGATTTTGTGTTGAGTTGTGTTACAAGACCTCCCCTGATTGTATCAATACACAAGGTAAGTCCATTTTTAAATAACCAAATTGAAAGGAAAAGCAAAGGTGCAGAAATGCTTTCCTAATGCTAAAACCACAAAGGAGACGTGCAAAGACCAATTTTAAAACATTAAAACACTTAAGATGAACACATGCAGGGTAACAAGAGTAACATAAATAAAATGATTTCAAAGATAACACCAGATTTACATGGGAAAAACCTTTTGAGAAAAAACCGACCACACCAAGAGAAAGACACTTTGTATTACAGTAAGGAAAAAATTAGATACAAAGTTATAGTCTTCACTCTCTAATAGTTAGCTCACAACAGTACTAGATTTTTCATGAACTCACTGTTACAATGCTATTTTGGCATACAGTGAATACAAAACTCATCAACACTTTTCTCAGTGTCCTGCTTTTTCTAATCTATTTGACTTCTAGTCAAGACCAACTATTACAAGTCTCTATACAACCACCAATTAGGGTGCATTAATTTCAGTTCTTCATTAACACGCCAAATCGATCTCAGATTGAATCCACCTGCAATCCTGCATCGAGCCACCCCCGCAATAAATTTGTTACAGAGAAAATACTAAATTCGGGCCTTGCCAACCCCAAAACTTTGATCTCATATGACTCATGATAAAATCGCTTTTCACCAATCCAAATTTTGACAATAAATGTTGTTTTGTAACAACGGTAAAAAAAAAACCGATGAGAAATCACCATGTGTCGCATTGCTATTCGTTCCACAACTTGATTGAGTAGTGATCGGTCAACTGTCATCAGGCTCCGAAAACTCTTTTCCATTGCTAACTCTTTCATCACATTTTGAGCTGACAATAATCCACTATCACCAAAACAGCAACCGCCAGCTCTATCGGGTCCCACAAGCCATGTGTCTGCCGCTTAAGGGGTTTCGAGGCATCTAGGAGGGAATCGAAAAGATTCCCATGAGCCCTCTAGGAATGAGCTTCTGAAGCTGCCATGTGCCCACCACTCATGCTCTCCGCTTGGCTTATGTGGAAGCCGTTGGAGCTCCTTTGGGGAATCTCTAGCGGCATCCGCTAGATTCCCTAGGGAACTCCCGAGGCACAAACAAGTGTTGACGGTCGGACAACCCTTTGCATAAAGCAACTCGGGGCCCACCTTCTCTTCGATGCACTCACCTCTTTGACAATCTGCCATACATCATGCGCACATGAAATTTCACTCGGTGAAAAGGTTTTTGGCTGTACCTGCATTAGGATGTCACAGAACGCAGCCAACACCATCAAATGAAGCCGATAGCAGCCGTTGATGCAAGACATCGACACATCGAAAAGACTTAGCATTTCCTTCCACCGATAGATGAATGTTCTATTGATAAGTCCGAGGCCAACAAATATTTTGCCAACTCTATGCCCATCGACTCATCACTGTGACAACCCTCAAAGTCTTGCTGATCAAGCTAAGTCTAAGTGACCAAAAGGGTCGTGCTAACCAAAAATGAGAACATCGCATTAAAGCGATAAGGACATAAATTCGTCAAACCTCTCTTAGAGATTCAAGCTAGTAAATTGAGGCACTTTTTCCAACAAGCTCCCACTTGACGAAGACTTACTGGATTCCTCTAGACTTCAAATTTATGTACGATCATAGGCCCCAAGGCCCATTGAACTTGCACACTATCTGAACTTGTTCGTGCTTACTGGATTTGTCAACGCATCAATAAAATTCTTCAGAGTATCCACCTTTTCTAAAGAAAACTTTCCATCCTCCACCATAACTCTCATGAAGTGATACTACACATTGATATGCTTCGTCTTGGCATGGAAAGTTGGATTTTTCACCAAAAAAATAGCACTTTGACTATCATAGAAAATAGTAATTTTCTTTGCATTAAAACCAATATCAGAACATAAGCGACTGAGCCAAACAACTTCTTTGCAGTCGTGAGTTGCTGCCATTTATTCTGCCTCCATCATGGAAAAAGAGAGTACAATGTGTCGTTTGCTTATCCAACTGATTGCACCACCATTTAACATGAAAGTATATCCACTGGTGGATCTTTTGCTGTCAATGTCCCCTACCCAATTAGAGTCCACATATCCATGAATTCTGAGAGTTCTTTGTGATGCAATGAAATTTCCATGGTAACACATAACACATTCTGAGGTACCTCTCAGATATCTAAACACTCTCTTTACAATATCCCAATGCATCCTTCTGAGATTTGCCATAAATCAGCTGAGTACTCCCACTGCTTAGGCAATGTCTCGCCTTATACAAACTATCACATACATTAAACTGTCGAAAACACTTGCATAAGGCACTCTGGTCATGCTCTCTATCTCAGTAGCAAATTTTGGATAATCTTCAACAAATAGCTTCGTTCCCTACAAGACTGGAACAACTACCTTCTTGGAATAAATCATATCAAATCTCTCCAAAACAATGTTGATGTACTTACTCTGGCTGACCCAAAGCTTTCTACCCTTTTTGTCCCTGGTTATCTCCATCCTTAGAATATACCTTGCTGCACCCAGATCTTTCATTTCGATCTTTGCAGACAACTGAGATTTAAGATCAGAAATCATAGACTTACTATTTCCTATGAACAACTTATCATCCATGTACAGGGTAATAATAAGCACATGATCATTTTTAGGTTTATAATACACACAATGATCAGATTTTGATCTCACAAATCGCATAGACAACACAAAAGTGTCAAACTTCTAGTACCACATTCTAGGAGACTGCTTCAAACCATACAAAGATTTCTTTAATTTGCAGACCGGGATTTCTTTACCTTTTTCAACGAAGTGCTCAGATTGGGACATGTAAATTTCTTCTTCTAGCTCTCCATGGGGAAATGTTGTTTTCACATCCATCTGTTTTATCTCTAAGTCATACATGGCTGCAAGTGACAACAAAAATCTGATAGATGTCAGCTTAGCTATAGGGGAAAATATTTGTCCATAATCAATTCCCTCTACCTGGGAATACCCCTTTGCAACCAAGCTCACTTTATACTTCTCAACACTTCCCTCAAGACTAGTTTTCTTCTTAAATACCCATTTATAGCCAACAAAATTTCTTCCTTCAAGCAAAGGTACCAAATCCTAGGTTTCATTCTTTTCCAATGATTCCATTTCTTCATTCATGGCTTCCAACCAGGAATTTTCATCGGGCATATTAATTGCCTCTTTAATAGTCCTAGGCTCCTTAGTGCTTGTAATTAGAGCATAAGCATAGTTCGAATCCAAAATGGAGAAACCATAGCTATCAGGTTGTTTTTTTTGATGTGTAGACCTTCTCATTGGCTAAGGTTGTGGTTCTTCATCTTCATAACTCTCAGAGCTACTAGAGCTCTCCTTAGTTTCAGGTACAACATGTAGTTCTCCCATTTCTGGAGTTTGGGGAATCTCAACTGCATCATTCTTCTTTTCTCTTTGATCTGTCTCTAGCTATGGGTCAGTTGTTGAAGGTTTCAACTCATGAAATATTACACTTCTGCTGTACAAAACCTTCTCAGTGACAAGGTTCCAAAGCTTGTATCCCTTCACACCAATGCCATAGTTGATGAAGATACATTTAATAGCCTTATTCTCTAGCTTAGATATTTTCTCATTTGGCACATATGCAAATGCCTCATAGCCAAAGACACGAACATGTCTCAAAGAGGGCTTCTTACTAGACCATGCTTCCAAAGGTGTCTTATCAACAAGAGTAGAGCAAGGAGAATGATTTACTAGGTAACATGATGTAGCCACGACCTCAGCCCAGAACATCTGCTCCAGACCAAAACTGCTCAACATACTCCTTTCCTTTTCCATCAGCGTCCTATTCAACCTTTCAAAAAATCCATTCTATTGTGGAGTATAAGATGTAGTTTTATGCCTTTTAATCCCATGGTGTTTATAGTATCTATTGAAATCGACAGAACAAACACCTCCATTATCCGTCCTCAAAATTTTTATTTTCCTTCCAGTTTGATTCTCTACCAAGTTTTTAAACTCTTTAAAACGACTAAACACTTTTGATTTACTTTTAAGAAAGTATATAAATGCCCTTCTCGATTAGTCATCAATAAAAGAAAAATAGTATCTAGAATTTGGTAATGAGGGAACATTAACTTGACCAAACACATCAGAATGAACATAGTTCAGTACACCAAAAGATTTATGAGAACTCAAGGAAAAGGAAACACGTTGTTGCTTTCCATAAATGCAGTGTTCGAGAAATCGAACTCAAGATTGCAATCTACAAGCCCTTCAACAAGATTTTTTTTTTAAAGGTTTTTAAACCTTTCTCACCTATGTGGCCGAGTCTATGATGCAATAGCATGGTATTCTATGCTAGAAGTTTAACCTCTATCGCATTTGTAGCCAAAGAAGCATCTTCATCCTTCTTTATAGGAGAAGCTTTTCTTGAATTTACAGAGACGTTGTTACATTGAACATGACGTGCATCCAACTTGTACAGAGTGCCGGTACGAACACCCTTAGCCAACACCATAGCACCTCTGTCCATCTTACATCCTTTACTCGAGAAAGAAACTTCTACACCAAGATCATTCAGCTTACTGATAGAAATTAAGTTGCGAGCCAAACCTCGTATGTGCAGTATGCGACCAATCCCTTTGATTCTTCTGTCAGGGAACTGTATCTTGACTCTTCCATGGCCAACAATCTCCAATGTTGAATCACTCGCTAGGTACACCTTTCCACCATCTTACTTCTTGTACTTAGTGAACCACTCTCTATGAGACATCATGTGAAAGGATGCACCTGAGTCAACCACCAGACATCATCTAATACCTGAGTTGCCAAGGCTTCAATGAAGGCATCTAAATCACTCTGAGAAGAGTTACTCTTCTTCTTCTCCTCTTTACAATCCTTTTGGATATGACTTGGCTACTCACAATTCCAACATTTCACCTTGGACTTTTTACCAGGAGACTTTGATCTCCCTACATATTTAGATTTGGACTTCTTGTCCTTCTTCTTGCCTTTCTCCTTTGATCTACCTCGAATAGCAAGGGCCTCTTTGGCCATCTCAGAAGACTTTCTCTGTATCTCTTCAGATAGTAGCGAAGAAACCACATCTTCCATCTTGAAAGTAGCAGTCGTACTTCCAATAGCCATCACCAGATGATCCCAAGTGTCAGGTAACAAACATAACATGAGCATGCAACGATCCTCCTCCTTAATATTTACACCCATAGATTCCAACTGAGCATCACTCATATTAAACGAGTTTAGATGGTCTACAACAGATACAACTTCTTCCATCTTCAAGGAGTACAACTTCTTCCTTAGGAATAACTTATTTACCAGACTTTCCCTGATAAATATCGCCAAGATTCTTCCATAATGAAGCTACAGACTTCTCCTCATGGACATTCAGGACTACAGAATCGGCCAAAAAAAGTCTTATCAAACCTCTCGCTTTTCTATCTACAAGATCCCAATCTTCTTGTTTCATACTTTGTGGCATAGTTCTAGACACTGCTACCCAAAGGTCTCTATCCACTAAAAAATCTTCCACTTTGAGTTTCCACAACTCAAAGTTGCCATCATTGAATTTCTCAATATCAACTCTTCCTAATGTACTCGCCATCTTAGATAGAACTCATTTCTAACTTTACAAGACTCCCACTAGACTAGTATTAGCACAAAAAACTAGCCCTACTAACGAGGATAACATAACTGGCCAGGCTCTAATACCACTTGAAAGGAAAAGCAAAGGTGCAAAAATGATTTCCTAACACTAAAACCATAGAGGAGACGTGCAAAGACCAATTTTAAAACATTAAAACACTTAAGATGAACACATATAGGGTAACAAGAGTAGCATAAATAAATTTTTTTTTGAGATAACACTAGATTTACGTGGGAAAACCCTTTCAGGAAAAAACCCACCACACCAAGAGAAAGAAACTTTGCATTATAGTAAGAAAAAAATTACATACAAAGTTATAGTCCTCACTCTCTAATAGTTAGGTCAAAACAGTACTTGATTTTTCTTGCACTCACTGTTACAATGCTATTTCAACATACAGTGAATACAAAACTCATCAACACTTTTCTCAGTATCCTGCTTTTTCTAATTTATTCGAATTCTAGTCAAGATCGACTATTACAAGTCTCCATACAACCACCAATTAGGGTGTATTCATTTCAGTTCTTCATTGACAAGCCAAATCTATCTCGGATCGGATCCACCTGTAATTCTGCATCAAGCCACCCTCGCAATAAATTTGTTGCAGAGAAAATACTAAATTCAGGCTCTGCCAACTGCCAAACTCCAATCTCATAGGACTACATAATAAAATCGCTTTTGACCAATCTAGCTTTCGACAATAAATGTTTTTTTTCAACAATGGTGCAAAAACAACCAATGAGAAATCACCATGTGTCACATTGCTATTCAGTATTGCTCGACCGAGTAGTGATCGGTCAACTGTCATTGGGCTTCGAAAACCCTTCGCCATCGCTAACTCTTTCATCACATTTCGAGCCAACAATAATTCGCTATTGCCGAAAAACCAACTGCCAGATCTATCAGGTCCCACAAGCCACATGTGTGTCGCTTACGAGGTTCTGGGGCATCAAGGAGGGAATCACCAAGATTCCCATGAGCCCTCCCGAAACGAGCATCCAAAGCTGTCACGTGCCCACCGCTCGTGCTCTCCGCTTGGCTTATGTGGAAGCTGCTGGAGCTCCTTTGGGGAATCTCTAGCGGCATCTGCTAGATTCCCTAGGGAACTCCCAATGCACAGAAAAGTGTCCACGGTTGGAAAACCCTTCATATAAAGCAACTCGGGGCCCACCTTCTCTTCGTTGTACTCACCTCTTTGACAAGCTGCCATGCGTCATGCACACATGAAATTCTACTCAACGAAAAGGTTTTTGGCTATACCTGCATTAGGATGCCACAGAATGTGGCTAACACCATCGGATGAAGCCGATAGCAACCGTTGATGCAAGACATCGGCACATCAGTGAGACTTAGCATTTCCTTCCGCCAATAGACAACTATTCTAACAATAAGGCATAGGCCAATAAACATTCCACCAACTCTAGACCCATTGGCCCATCACTTTGACAACCCTTGGAGTCTTGCCAATCAAGATAAGGCTTAGCGACCAAAACGGTCATGCCGACCAAAAATGAGAACACTGCGTTAAAGCGATAAGGGAATAAATTTGTCAAGCCTCTCTTAGAGATCCAAGCCAGTAGATTGAGGCACTTTTTCCAACAAGCCTCAAAGAGATGTGGTTTTCATGCACTAGGGGGGTTTAAGAGTCTTAGAAGGTTCATTACGACTACTCCACAGTATAGGCTCTATAGTTCAGTGGAGTAGGTTAGTTTTGGGTTGTGTAAGGTGTGTGCATGTTGTTTTTTGTAGGGGAAAACAATAATCCATCGTTTGGTTGTTGTCCTCTTAATAAATACAAAAGTTGACTCCTTATGCAAAATGATATTATGACTGCAACAATTAAAGAACCTGATGGATCAGTGGTTTGTGAATGTGCATTTAGTTTATTTCAATCAATAACATGTTGATTATAGTGTCTTGGATGTCTGAATTAGGGTTGGTAGTTATCTTCCACGATTTTTGCTATTTTGCCATTTAAGCTGCATTGAAGAGTGAACTAGTGAATCATGAACGAATTAAATGGTTCTGAATTTCTAATCAGGTTTCTGCTATGTTACAATTAATTTTATGATGGTTAATCTATTTTTGAGTCTAAAAAAGAGTTGAAGCCAAGTTCTAATGTTTTGTGAAAATATGAAATCAACTGAAATTGAAGGATTTTGATGAAAAGATGACTGAGTTTGTTGGTTGATCTTCTTCAATTTAGGTTAGGGTAAGAAGTGCCCTTGATGATTTGTGGATCCTGGTAGATGCTCTGCATCAGGTTTAAAAATGTAATTGGCAAGTGTATATAATTGTGTAATTTAAAATGTACATTAACAACCTAAGGTTATAATGACAAACAAACAATGATCAACATGGAATATGCAAAATAACAAAAATGAAAGCAAGCCATAATAGAATGAAAGAAAATGTGTAAAGACTTCACATACCTAAAAAACCAAATTTTTAAATGGATGAGTTCAACCCAATTATGTAGCCTTAGCTTCTTCTTTCTTCAAATTCCTCAACAATTTGGCTTTTTCAAAAGCTTGTTTCCCTCCAAACTTCAATTGTATATTAGTTTTCAATGGAATTCAAACTTGAATTCATATTATATGTCTTTTAATGTGAAAACTCTGCTATTTCATGCAAATGTGGTAGAAAGATCATGAAAAAGGTGGTGGAATGTGAAAAACATGCTTGCACACTTCACAACATCATAAAAAAGCTACTTTTTGTTAGAGCACACACAAAACCAGGAGAATATGTAGACTGTGGGCCTTGAGATCATGGGTATATTGAGTTTTTTTACCGTTTTTAGTAGAAGACAAAACGTACTCATGTTATAATGCGAGCACGTTATTTCTTGCTAAAACGACCATATCTATACTTCTTCAAAACACACTTGCATTATATGAAATATGGCGTTTTTAATAGATTTCTTTTCTCCCTCTTTGTCTATACCCTCTACCCTAATTCTATATATCTCCCTTGTAATATTAGAGGAGATAGAGGTGTTTTGTGTGTGTGAGAGAGAGATAGAGAGGTAGAGGGAGGGAGAGGAGAGATATATAGTAGAGAGGGAGGTAGGGTTGAGGGTTTAAGGGTAGATGGCGTATGGTTGAGAGAGAGAGAGAGAGAGAGGTAGAGTGGGAGAAAGAAAGAGTGGGAGAAAGTGGGAGAGTGGGAGAGAGGGAGAGTGGGAGAGTGATAGAGGGTAGAGGGTTAAGAGTTAGAGGGAGAGAGAGGGAGAGAAAGGGAGGGAGAGTGAGAGAAAGAGATAGTGGGAGAGATGGAGATAAAGAGGGAGGGAGAGAGGGGGAGAGTGGGAGAAAGAGAGAGTGGGAGAGAGATAGAGGGTAGAGGGTTAAGAGTTAGAGGAAGAGAGAGGGAGAGAAAGAGGGAGAGAGAGGGAGAGAGGGAGGGAGAGGGAGAGTGAGAGAAAGATATAGTGAGAGAGATGGAGATAGAGAGGGAGGGAGAGTGGGAGAAAGAGAGAGTGTGAGAGAGTGGGATAGTGGGAGGGGGGAGAGTGGGAGAAAGAGAGAGTGGGAGAGTGGTTGAGAGGGAGAGTGGGAGGGAGAGG